>BCKM01000004.1:618862-667109 GCA_039545415.1 Udeniomyces megalosporus | reverse complement strand
ACTGTCGATGAGCAGCTCCTCGTCAGCCTCTCGCCAGCTCATCATATACCTCTCCGCCATGCTGTCAGCTTCCCAGTCCAGTCAGCCTCCCTCCAGACGGTCGAGCGACAGAGGGAAGTCGTGTCAGGAGACGTTCCGCGTTCGAGTCTAAGCGATCAAAGGGAACGCAAAGGGAACGCAAAGGGAACGCGGGGGAGGGAGAATGAGGGGGAGAGGAGAGAGGGGAATGGGACGGGGACGGGGACGGGGACAGGGACAGGGACAGGGACAGGGACGGGAATCGGGTCAGGAATCGGGTCGGGAATCGATCTAGTGAAGGCAGGCGCAGTGAGAAACGGAGAGAAAAAGATCAAAGCCTTCCCCGCCTTTCTCCCTCCCTGCCCTCCCTCCCCTCCCCCCCCCCTCCTCTGATCTTTCTTTCTTCCCTTTGAAGCGCTTCGTCGCCACTGTCAGTCGTCAGTCTCGCTCTCAATCCAAGGGATCGGATCGGATAGGAAGAGAAGAACAAAGTCGTGACATCGACAACACGTCAGCTTGAGGGCGAAGGTCGAAAGGGAAAGCGTCGGGTATTGTCGTGAGTGGAAGGGTCTTGAGAGAAGAACGACGGGAACGGCGTCTGAGGGTGATTATAGGATGGCAATCATCGTTAAGGGAAACGGTAGAGACAGCTTCGTACGGAGGTCGGAACTCAAACGAGATCCGACTCCTTCTAACCATTTCCTGACAGATATGATGCTCGGTGAGGGAGCAAGCACTGGTATTCGGCAGTACTTGGGCAAGTAGATCCAATGACCCATCGAGGTATCCGAATCCTTTAAGAGGCTGTCGCATACATGTTGGTGTCGGGCAGCTGCCGAGAGATGGATAGAAGAAGGATGACGTCGGAGGAGAAAGAGGCTTCCCAATCTTCCCCTCCTCCACCATATGCTCCGAACGACTCTTCGGTACAGAGCCACACCTACCCTCTCTCGACACAACTTACACACCAAGACCATGAGCTTCTCCACGAACGAACCTTCGAGCCCTCAGCGGAAGTTTGACCCTTCACCCGTGCCATCAGTCCGTCCTTCGTCTTAATCTGTAGTTCGAGCGATCGACCTCTCTTTGCTTACTACTTGCACCCTCAGGTCAGCCCTCTTGGCGAAGGCAAATTCATCCAGTCTGCAGGAATGATCGTCATCGGCGACGAAGTCCTGAATGGCAAGAGTGCGTCGAAGGCAACGTCGTGCTTGGGCTTAGACAGACCGTCGCTGACCATAGCTCCGACCAAACCGGCCCCTCAGCTCGAGACACAAACTCCAACTTTTTCGCCAAGCACTGCTTCGATCTTGGCATCGAGCTCAAGAGGATCGAGGTCATTCCAGATGAAGAAGATGAAATCATCGAGGTATGATTGGTTTCGCTTTCAGCCGACCGGTCATATACCCGATGCTGATTCAATGCCTTACCTCCCTGCAATAGGCCGCTCGACGGATGACTGACAAGTACGACTGGGTTGTCACCACCGGAGGAATCGGACCTGTCAGTCTTGTCAAGCTATGTCTCGATCCGATGCGATCCTTACTAACGTTCTCTCTTCTTGGTGTCCACTCAAGACGCACGACGATATCACCTATCCATCTTTGGCTAAAGCCTTCAACCTTCCTCTTGCCAAGCACGCTCCCACGCTCGAGCGTATGGCCGAGATGTCGAAAGGCAAATACAACTTTGCCGAGCAGACGCCAGAGCAAAGAGCGGCGAGGGAACGCATGGCAGAACTGCCGACGGGAGACGGTGCAGAGGCCATCTTCGTCGAAGGTGACAAGTGGGTGCCCGTTGTTCGACTTAAGGGTCGGCTGTGTGTCTTCCCCGGTATTCCGGGTCTCTTCACCTCTCTCCTCTCTGCCCTCACGCCATACCTTGCTCTCCCACCCAACTCGGCGAAGCCCTATCGTTACCTGATCCACACCAACATGCCTGAATCCAACATTGCCCCTTTCCTAACCAAGCTGCATGAAGAGGTCAGGAAGGAGGGTATCCGAGTTGGGAGCTACCCAGCCATGCGGCAAGGCGTCACCGTCAGCTTGATCGGCAAGGACGAGACGAGATTGGGCGAACTGCAACAGAGGGTGAGTTGGCGTTTCGAGAGTTGTTCCCTATCCTGATGTAACTCTACCTATGTACTGATACTGGCGTCGAACCTAATCTTTCAGGTCGTCGACGAGCTTGATGGAACGGTCGTTCTCGCCGGTATCCTTGGAAACGAGGAGAAGAAGGGCAACCTTTAGATCATCACATCATGATCTCTATCGTCTATACTCCCTGCATAGTGCCACAATGCCAAATGTATCTATATCTTTGGACGGAAGCGTAATGCAAGTGTTGTCCTCTCTGGACGAAACAGAAAAGAAAGATGTGGAGACACGCTGCATTCTTGTCGAAAAGAGTGCATCAACGCCTATCCCGTCTCCTCTTGCCCGCATACATTCACCTTCTCTCTCCTCTACTCCACGCCATCATGTCTCTTGTACTTCCAGAGATCGATCCATCCCTCGTCAAGGACCTCCGTCGTGCCCTCGCCGAGCATCCCAACAAGGCGATCAAGACCGACAAGACACTCGAGACTTCTCTCCATCGTCTCGTCAAACATCGTCACGTCATCTTTCAGGGTCTTTTTTACTTTGTAGGTGCCAGTCGAGAGTGAGTAAGATCTTCCTATCTCTTTATCCTTCTACTCATCTTGGGCGTGTCCTTTCACCCGAGACCGTTGACGAATAGCTTTTTGTGGTCGGAAAGTCCGATTCGTAACATCTACACAGGGAACCCACACACGAACAGGAAGATCATCCCATCGTCACCTCCCGTCTCTCCCCAAGCCGAGGACAACGCTAGATCATCATGTTCAGGGCAGCCTAGACCGACTTCTCATCTCTGCCTCTACTCACTTTCAGAGGACAATAACCTCATTATCAATTTCATCGACGATCCGACACGTATCAGGGTCTTAGAACGTATATTGTATCCCGTCGGTATTCCCTCTACCTATTACTACCTCGATATATGCAGCATCGTCCCGTTCATCAAGTCACGTACGCGCTCTTCGATGATTGACCTACTTGGGTAAAATCGCATCGACCCTACCTGCCTCTCCCTAACAGGGTTGCGTCATCGCATTCACGTCTTCCTCACCCAGCCAAAGAACCGCTCAGTTCCCTGATAATCCTTCTCAATGGTCCACGACTATCCCACCATACTATCAGACCCTAACTTCTCCCTCACCTCCTCCTGATGATTCTTCAACTTCCCCTCCTTGGACACCACCTCGAACGATGATGGATCCTCCTCATTTCCATCATCGAGAATTCGATCCTTCTGATAAACCATCGACAAATCAACTGACTCAAACCATCGTTGAGCAAGCTCTCTCGAAATCCAAGAAGGAGAAAGAAACCGTTCGATTCGCTTCATTAACTTTCCCACCTGATTCCTCCCATTTCCACTCCAACGTCGCGTCTTCTTTCCGACCGAGGGAAGTCAAGGGAGAGATGGCAAGGATGTACGGCAAGAGAGGGTTGAAAGCTCTGATGATTCCTTCTTCTTCCTCGACCATCCAACATACTGGACACGAAGAAGTGAGGATTGGAGGTGATGAGGGTGATCGTGGATGGACTGGACATGTAGTTGACAAGTTTAGGGAGTTGATTGAGATGAGGATCCATCGAGAACTTTGTGTTGATGAGGAGATTGATGAGGATGACCTGGTGAGGGTTTCGAGTCCTGTAAGAGAGGAAAGGGAGGGATGATCGAGGGGAATGAGTCAGAGAAGGGGATAGGATAGGGGAGGGGAGGGGTCAATCGATTTTGGTTATCAATCACTCGTTCAGGCTTTGTTAGCGGTCACTGAGCCTAAAAGACTCCATGCCATCGAGGAAACGTGAGGTAGATTTGCATCCAATCAGACCGATCAAAAGTAACCTCTCCAGTTCCCCCAAACTCCTACTTCTTACTATCCCTCTTTTCCTCCTTGGCTTCCTCAATCTCCACTCCAACTCCACCTTCTCCCCCCTCGGCAGCCTCCAAGGCAGCGTCTCCAATCTTGTCCTCTGGAATGACGACCTTCTCTCCATCTGGTGGCGAAACGTCAGTCTTTGGTTCCTTCGAGATTGAAGCTGATGACGATGAAGTCGAGGTTGAGGAGGGAGCAGTGGAAGTGTTTTCCTTTCCTCCGGGACCCTGACTCTTGATCGTACTCGCATCCTCCGAAGCACTCTCTGGAGTTCCCTCTAGAGTTCGTCTGGTGACGTCCGAAACTTGGTCGATTGGTTGTTCCCCTGAGTTGCTATTGGTTTTCGGCGAGACGGGCTTATCCTCAGAGATTGGTTCTTGGAAAGCTTCTGGGAGAGCGTCGACGGCAGCATCTTTGAGTTCGGTAGCTTTGTCAATGACAGTGTTGGTAGCGGAGTTGAGGGTGGATGAGATAGTGTCGAGAGGAGAAGAGGGAGTAGAAGGGAGTGCGTCGGTGACCCTTTCTTTCAAAGAAGCAGCGGCATCTTGAGCAGAGGCAGCGAGGGAAGAGGCAGTGTTCGACACCTTGGAAGCAATGGGTTCGTTAGACTTGGGAGAAGATTTCGAGGACGAAGGTGAAGAGGGAGATGATTTGGAAGTGGTCGATGAGGCCGAGGAAGCATTAGGGAAGGGATTTGAATCGTTGGAGGGGGCAGTGGTGGTGTTGTTGGCTGGGTTGGAAGAAGCAGCGACAGTCGACGCGTCCTCCGAAGCGAACGAGGAAGAAGCCATCGTAGAAGCGGTCAGCGAAGAGGGCTTGTCGACCTCATCCGATTCCTCCGGTAGAGAGTCCATCATCTCGTCCTCTGGCACAACCGCGACGTCGTCGACCTCCTCTTCTTCCTCTCTCTGCATCCTCTCAGCCTCCTCTCGAGCAGCAGCATCTCGGACGGCTCGGTGGAAGGATGGGCTCTGTTCACCCTGCTCCTCGTATAGAGTCTCCTTGACGAACCGATCAGCGATCTGTTGGACAATAGCGTCAGACTCTTGCAATGGTTGAGTCTGTTGAGGGGTAGCATCAAAGTCGAGTCTACGTTGATCAAGGGAACGGATTTGGGTGAGTTAGCTGTCTCCTCCTGCACTTTCTGTCGACCTCACTCTCAGTCAGACCAGACGAGACCAGACCAGGATATAGGCCCACGACTGAAGAATGTCCACTCACGCTCCCAAGCTGTACTTCTCGACCCGAACCTTGACATGCTCTCCCCTTCCACTTGCCAACAGCACCTTAACCAGGATCTCCGCTGCCTTATCATGGGCATCCCAAACGTCCATAGTGACTCGGTAAGTTCGTCGCTCGAACACTTGCTTTGACGAAGAATGAACGAATTCGGACTTGTTGGATGTCCATCGCTTGAGCTCAGTTCGGTGATAGGTGGGTCCAGTGATGGGAATGGAGAGCGCTAGGGCAGCATGTCTTGCCATAGCCACGTACTGAAGATAAAAACGAGATCGTCAGCATCGATAAGGGTAAGGAAACGAAGGGTAGACAAAGAAGGAGAGAAGAGACTAGACGAACGGGGATCAGCTCCTCACTCTCGTACGCGATGAAAGAGATGGTGTGAGTGAGGATGTCGTGCTGTCTCGGAAGTACGGGAGGCTGATAAGTGATCAAGTGAGCGGCGGAAGCAATGGTCAGAATGGATAAGAGCGACGCAGAAGCCGGGAGAATGTGGGAGACATACGAGCTCGTAAATATCGATGTTGGCCGAAGGCAGTCGGTAAGGAGCAAGACTGATGAGTCAAAGAGACGTGATCTGTCAGCTCTGAGGCTACCTAGCGGGACAAGGCCGAAGAAGGGCCTTGAAGGAGAAGCTTGATCTGCCGGAGGAACAGAGGAAGCAGAAGACTGACCCATTTCGGATAGCCACGAGGTTTGGGATGAGCTCTGATTTATCAGGGTTGAGGAAAGGCCGTCTGGGCTTGTTGTCACCATCTTTGGAAGGGTAGCTCCATTCGTCGGGTTGTCGGACCAGTCGCGAGGGAGAAGTGGAAAGGGATCGGGAGCTTGAAGCAACCACGTTGAGTGAGACGGGTCGTTTGGCGAGTTGACGTGCGGTCTGGGAGAGCATGGGCGAGTGAAGATGTTCCCGTGAGGGAGTTGAGGATCTGGAGCTGATGGATCGAGAGGTCGTGAGGGTTCAAAGGAGAAGGAGAGGGTCTTGGGAGAGAGGCAGGCCAAGTGGGAATCACAAGAATCTCGTTAACCTCCTGGACAGCAACATGGTCACCCTCCAACAGACGCGTGTAGTGCCCGTAGGCATCATCCTTGCGTCCAAGGCCTTCGTCAACCTTGCTTGTGGAGGTATCTCAACTCGTGGGCTTCCGAACTTGCTACAAGCCCTCAAAGAAGACAGCTCAAAGCCGAGGGAAAGAGGTGTCCTGACGAGTACGCAACAATCCCGAATCTTTCAGGTCCCTCGCCATCTCATCTTCAGCTCATCAGCTCCAGCTGAGCACTCAACTTACATGCTTGGTAAACGATGGAAACGGCTGATACTGATGATGCCTTCTCTCTGCTTCTTTCGCTGCCCGTCTGACCTCGTACACACACGTTCGCTCGTGATCGACTCACTTCTACGATCAGTTTCCAATCATATCTCGGTGTGCGTCTCTGTATCGGTTCAATAGCTCACAGCCTGTCAACGGGAGCTGGACATACTGACGATCGAATCGTTACGCAGCATGGACGATCCTCTGGTCAGTAGTCTCCTTTTTATTTGACCGAAACGTATTCGATGACTTGTATTGAAAAAAATTGGTGGTCTCCGTCCCTGTGCTTGTCAGCTATGGTCCATGCTTCCGACTACAGCCTTCATGAATTCTAGAACGACTCGATGGGTCAGCGGAGCCAAGGTAAAGCTTGAATTTGCCAAAGAGACTCCTAAAGATGATGATGCTCACATAATTTTCCTTCTGCTACTTACAGGACATCTGTTTCACCAATTCGTACGGAAAACTTCCTACCGTTTCCATCCGTCATTCATCATCGCTCAGCCTATCCTCTGTCTCACTCCCCCCTTCATCTCACCTTCTTAGCGTATTCAAAACATTTTTCTCAGCAGGTCAGGTTATAGAAACGGATCGTAAAGGTGGTATTTTCCAGGAAGCCATAAATTTCAGCTCCAAGAAACTCGGTGAAGGTGATTGGGTTAGTGAATCGATACACCCATTCGTGATGAAGCAAGATGGGCAAACGAGAAGAAAAACGAGGGCATAATATATCGTCTTACTGACACTGAATGACACCTATACCATCCTACAGGTCCATGTATTCCCAGAAGGAAGAGTCTCTCAACCAAGTCTGAATCCAAAGTATGATGAAGACAACATGTTCAGGTTCAAATGGGGGATGTAAGTTTTGTAGCCTTGTTAAGACAAGTCACTCGAGACTTCATACCCATCATCTTATTGGCTCATTCCCGATTCACGCATTATCTAGAGGTCGGATCTACCTCAATTCTCCAACTCCTCCTAGAGTCGTTCCTATGCATATCGCTGGTTCGTCCAAGATTCATTCGCACATGTATTCAATCGACCTTGTTTTTGTCTTTCGATCGTTCATCTGACCGATTAGGTTGATCTCAACATCCAGGGTTTGACAAAGTCATGCCCGAGCCAAGAGGTTTCCCTACGTGTCAGTCCTTTCTGACATCACCCCTTGACGAACATCGCATGAAGCTGAATCTTTCTGATGGGTTCTGTCGACAACCAGTCCTTCCTCGACCTGTACCAAAGAACACACTCTCAGTCTCACTTGGATCTCCCAGTGATTCTGACGATCTGTTACTGCCCCGTATGTCTACCTCTCAATTCTGGTCCTTCCCTGCGTCATCTACTCTGAGCAACGTTTCACTTACTCGATACATTCCCTTCCCTCCAACAAAATCACATCAAGTCTGGCGAGAATGGCAATCTCTACTCAAATCCGGCAAGATTTCGAAGGATGGTGATGGAGAGGAGGAACGTCGACGACGACTCGAGGTCACGACTATCCTGAAAGGCTTGGTCAAAGGGATGGCGATCGGCCCGACGGGTATGCCAGGTGGAAAGGAGGCGAAACCATAGAAGAGAGTCAAGATAGACGGGAAGAGTAATTCGGTATGCGAGACTCGTCCATACATTTTGAGGATGACCCTTATGATACATCTCTTTGACCGGTCCTCTATGATTCCTGAGACGTTTCATGTGATCATTAAGCTACCTTGCCCAGCCGCACTCTCCAAATCCAGATGAGGAGAACAAGGACGATGACAACGAGACTGACGACCATGCTTCCTCCCTATCGATGACCCATCGTCGAGGGGTTACCGTCAGTAACATGACAGACAGTCAATCGGTTCTAGGCGGGAGTTGGACGTGGATACGTACGAAGACAAGGGCATGATACTTCCAGGCGTCCGATTCGGTGATATTCAATTTCGATAACACGATCGCCCAGGGCAGAGAATAAGCGATGTTCACGATGGCAGATTGACCGAGGTACCTACATAATCAGCAATGCAATTGATCGTCAGCCTCGACTGAGACAGACATCCACTCTGTCCGGAGACTTACCAGATTGGTCTTGTAGCCAACAAAATGGTTGCCAAACATGTCGAGGCCGCATAACAGATATAGCACCAATCGATCGTCCTCCACATATTCTAAGTGATGCCAGCGACGATATCTGAGCCCGATAGATATCGTGCGAAAGGTCGGGCGGCGGCGAAGGAGAACGTGAGGCAGAGTGGAATTTCGATCGAGAGAGCAATGAGGACTGAGCGTAGAGCGGGTGAGGTTATGTCTGAGTTGACGAGGTGTAGATTCGGTCATCAGTCTAGTTGCAGTCATATCCAGGGGACAAGGAGATGCAAACGAACAGATCACGTCCCTCCAGCTCGTTCGACTTTGCTCATGTCGTCGGGTGAAGTTCCCGAACCGATGACCGACAAAGGTGTTCGATGTAGCTTCTAATGCTTGGACGGGAACCTATCCGATCGTCCAAATAGCCTCGTAAGCTTTGATTCCCGTGAAGTCGCCTTATCTCGCCTACGATCAAGGTCTTACCATGATCAACCCCCACCTGATCGTATTGAAGACGCCCCAGGCTGTTGCGTAGTCTTGGCCCATGGATACTACGTTATGAACCAGGTAAAGACTGTCGGACAGCAGATGAAGTGGTCAGATTTGGTTCGTTCCAGGGCGAAACAACAGATCGAGACACAGCCGCACTAGATTGCATTTCGAATGGCACTTTCGGTAAATGTCGAGGCACCGGGACGAGCGAGGGTCTTGAGAGATGCCAGTGAGGGTCGAGATGATGCAATTGGATCGTCCGCTCCGTCTTTTGCTTCAGACAAGAGCTTTTGGGAGAGATGAAGGAAGTACGCTAATCCTGCAATCGCCCCAGCCAAGCTGGTAGATGCAGTAGTCATTGTCAAGAAAGTGAGCGAATCCTGTTTGGGCTGACAGCGGAATGCTGGATACTAAAGGGATGGACACAGACCTGCAAACTAGCTGGATAATGGCTTGGGTCTGAACCGTCGGTTCAAATCCTCCTACTCTGACGGTAGAGATCAGCGCAAGCTCCAAGAAAATCTGAAGCAGGGTCTTAACTGTGGAAATCAGAAGGGGAACATCTGGTGCATCCAGGCATCTAACAAACCACGAACAACCGATCAGTTCCGGATAACACGCCCAAAGACACAATTACTTTACCTCGTTCCGATGGAGACGCTAGTCTCAACCATACTCGCCAGGCAAGCGCCGAAGCTGAGTATTCGGACATAGTGAATCGAGATATCCGTCACCGGTCCGGGTACGAAGTTGGAGACGAATTGAGGGGCGATAGCGATGAAAATGAGCGAGAAGATGAGACCTAGGATGGATTGGAAGATAATGAGGGTGTGGAGAAGGGACAGCCGATGAGGGATGGAAAGATGAAGAAGAGTGACGGTCGACCAAGCAGCTCGAGGTAGGCCTTCGTTAAAGCATTCGATGACGATACTAGTGTAGGTGTAGCTGTCGGTGAGAACTACCAGGCTCGAGTCAATGTTTGCGACCCAAAGTTTGGACAGGGTCGAATAGATTGCGGGTAAGATGAAGGCGCAGAAGTTGAACATGAGGGCACCCCAGTACCTGCGCGTTGATCCAGTGGACATGAGCGAAGCTTGCAAAGTACGCAAGGACTCTGGCACGCACGATCGTCTAGAGTACCACATCGGACCACGTTTGATATCGCTGTCGATGCGGACATGGACGAGAGACTTTACGTCGAGATCTTGGCTCCTCGGTTCAGAAGACGAATAAGTGAGGGAAGAAGGCTCGACGTCGAGATCTGGCTTGAGGGGAAGCGATTTCATTGTTAGGAGCGACTGAGGAGGGGTGGTGGTTGGTCATGAAACGAGAAGGGCAAAAAAATTGGGTGGAATGGAAGGCTGAATATGAGTCGGAATCAAAATCGTACGGATGAGATTGAGAGGATATGAGTTCGGTTTCTGAACGGAACGAAAACGTCAAGTGTTGACATGGAGGTCACTGTCACTTGGACGACGCAACGTCAGAGGAAGAGGTCGAGGGTCGTCAAGTCATAAATCGGGCAACGAGAATGATTGGAGGGCGAGAGCGAGCCGTGTAGGGATCGATGAGAAGTAAGCTGGATAATACACAACCAGTCGTCGTGTGGACGATCGACTCCAGCTACTGCGAATAATCGTGATGGTGTAGGTAGTGATGATGATCAAACGTAGAGGGGATAGCGGAAGGGCTGATTGAGGTCCCTCATTCGGTTTACTTGTCCGACTTCTGAGAGACGACCACACAATCAGATGAGCTCAGTCAATCAATAGATGCTGGGGTGTTGGATTTGCCTATGCTCTCCGAAAAGGAAGGATTGACGGCGCAGGCGACCTTACCTTTTCGACTTTTGCCCTCAACGTCTTTCGCTTCTTGGGTCCACCGGGACCAGCGCTGGAGTCTTGAGCTTGAGGCTTGGACGGAGGAGCTGGTGTTGGCTTAGCGAGAGGAGCCGAATTGATGGACTTTGTGAGCGAGGAGGCAGTCTTCTCCTTCTTTGTTCTATATGGTCACGACCGGGAATTTTGACATGTTTTCAGCGTTTGAGGTCAAGGTTAAGATGATGAGAATTCGGACGAACGGCCTCTTTGTAAACTTTGCTGAGCGACCCATTGCTGATGGTTTGACGAGGTACGGCCAGGTCCTTGGATTCAACTGAAGCCAAAAAGTTGGACGCCGTTCACTCAGACGACCTCCTTCATCCGTACTCCTATAGGCTCAAATCCAGAGCTCCCCAGCTCAGCTCGCTCCTTCAGCCATCATGGTCCCCTCGGTAGACTCCCTTCCCGTCCTTGCCATCAATCCCCTCCAGCTCATCGTCGAGACCAAGCCTCCTCCTCTCGACAGAGGCGTCTTCACTTCCTCAACCCAGACCATTCCCTCTGGAACCCTCATCGAGGAATCCCCCGTCCTTGTGATCGAGAAACAGGAATGGGAACTCCATGCCAAAAACACTCTCCTCGATCACTATGCCTTCATTTGGGGAAAACAGGGAAAGATGGCTGTCGCTCTCGGCATGGGTTCGTACTTGTTTCTCTTCTTTCTCTTCGTACCTTACGAACGCTGAGATTATTTTATCGGCATCGTTCGTTCAACAGGATCACTTTTCAACCATTCACCAACCCCAAACGTCTCCTACCTTCGGTGCACCGATACCAACACAATCCGCTTCATTGCATTCGTTCGTCCCCTTCTCACTCTCGATTCAACCGGTTAAGACGAGCCCCGACTGACGGAACGGAAGTTTTCTTTCCCAGAAAACTATCCCGCCTAACACGGAACTCACCATCTCTTATGGCCCAGAAGAGTCTCTCTGGTTCAATCCAATTTATCCCGACCCAACCGTCCTTGCCTCTCAACCTTCGGCCTTTATCCCAGCCACCCAATCCTCATCTATCAACCATGAGAGCAACAGCAGCAGCGGAGATAACTCCTCTATCACTTCATCAACTGCTCTGCCACCTACTCACAATCCAGCCGAGCATTTTGCCGCCATGAGCCAGATGCAGGCTGGCCTCTTTGAGGAAGAGGATGAAGGACTCTCGGACGACGCCAAAGAAAGAAAGCGGATGGAGGAGGCCCAGAGAGAACTCGAGAGGTTCCAAAGCAAGAAGGAAGCTAAGAAGCTGCGGCGAAGGCTGAACGAGAAGAAGGAGTCGGATCAACGTTGGAGGAAGCAGACAAGTGCTCCTCTCGCTGCTTCTTCCTCGTCTTCCAGCTCTCGATCGACGGCAGTCCCTCCAACTCATTATCCCCACGCCTCTCAAAACGCCATCAGCATGTCCGCTTCGACCTCTTCTATCCCTCTTCATCGCCCTATTGCATCTACCTCTTCCTCTCGAACACCATCAACTTCTTCCTCATCCTCCTCGCAACGTCATTTTCAGTTCCAACCAAACAAGGATCCTAGCATCTCCCTTGGTGCCCTCCCCGATCCCCTCTGCAAGCCTGCCTCGACCTCCGTCCTTTCGCATGACATTCAGCTTCCACCCAACCTCGTTGATCCAGCGACATACCTCAGTGCGGATGAGCTCAACGCCTTCATCGCCTGGGAGGATATGCCCTTCACCATGGTCCGTGTCGAGGGAGATGAGCAGGAACGGAAGGAAGCTGAGGAGGTTGAGGAAGGTTGGGAGACGTTCGAGATTTGGGCGGTTGACGTCGAGGATGGTGGAAAGATTACGAGGGATGCTTTGGCGTTCGTCAAGGACATGAATGAGGAGTACGACGATACTGACAAGACTAAGCACCTGAAGCGGGTCAGAAAGTCGGCACCTAAGCTGGACGGAGGGGATCTTCGTGGTCGTGAGTGCCATCCTTGACGTTCTGTTCGATCAAGTGCTCGTCTTTGGTTAACCCCTTTTTTGTGTACGTTTCTTCTTCAGGAAACTCCATTGCTTTGTTCCCCTGCGACACCATCGAGCGTTCGAAGCTCGTCTCCATCCTCGCCGCATACTCCGAAACCCTTGCTCCGCTTGAGCCTTACCGAACTGTCGTTCCTTCCCGACCTGGTCGGACACCTGAACAGACGGCTCGAAAGACTAAACTCTGGCCGGTCCCCTTCCTCCCCTTCAGAGGGGCGAAGGGCAAGAAGGGTTGGACCAGAGGTCGAATGGAGTGGATGAGAGAGGGTGTCAAGCGAGTCATCCAGGAGGGTATGGAGGCTGGTCTCAAGGGTGACGTGAGTTTTCGTTCCAGCGCTTCCCCTCTGTCGATTGACGCACGATTTGACCTGACTTGTGGATTTTCCTTGTTTCCTTTCCCCACCTGCAGCTTCCGATAGGAGTGCACGTCTCTTCTCCTCCACCTTCCATTTTCCCCACTGACAATTCTCCCATTCCACCTACTCCATTCATCCGAGCCTCCGCTCATGATACTCGTCTCACGACGTCTCATCCCCTCCGACATGCTCCTCTCAACTGCATCGCCTCCATCGCCAAGCTTCGAACCCTTCCTCCCTTCTCCGATCAAGTTCCAACCAGGAACGGAGCCGATTACCTTCTCACCTCACTCACCCTCTTCACGACTCACGAACCATGCGTCATGTGCTCAATGGCGTTGCTGCATAGTCGAGTGAGGGAAGTCGTTTACGTCCTTCCAAATCGATGGGGAGGTTGCGGTGGTGCGACTGGAGTTCATGGAAATGAAGCTCTCAACCACAAGTACGATGTCTACCAGGCCCAGGTCGAGTTAACAGAGGAGGAGTTGGAGAGATTGCGGATCCCTGATGATGTGGCGGTTTAAAGGGTGAATGAGCAGTCGTCCTTTCTTCACACTCTCCTTCTTCGACTCTCTACTCTACTCCATCTTTATACACCTCATCCATAGCATACTACTCTCTTCCATTCATTATTTCATGCTCGGGTTTCGCCTTGTGTTTCACCTAATCGGTTGTGTCACGTCCCTTCGCATCCTCGTTCGTCTTCTGAATGTGTTATCTCGCCGACGCAGTCCAGGACGGTATTGTCCCCCTGGTCTGCGTGTCCTTTGATGAAGATGGGTGGGAGGGGGAGTTTAGGAAGTGCGACGTGGTCGATCAAGCTCTTCAGTACACGACTCCATCGGTCCGAAACATCTCATTCTTAATGGTGGGTAGGTCCAGCAAAGAAGAGGCGTTGGCAATCAAGCAGAAGATCAAGGATGCAAGCGACTGGGACCGTGGAGGTCCTCGTACGGTCGGCTCGTATCGAGGCAGACTCAAGCGGACGAGAGAAGGTGAAGGATGAAGTCAATCACGATGGTGATTGTCAGCAGGCATAGCTTGACGGTCTCTGATATGTTCGGAAGGGAGGAATGACATGGCCGTTTGGGAATTTGAAGAGAGAAAGCAAGACATGTGAATCGTGAAAGTTGATGGACGAGTGAATGATGGGATCGATGAATGGATGATGCTCCGAGAAAGAGGCCAGAAGAAGGGCAAGACGTAGAGGGGGAGATGCACAGATACAGCAGAACGGAGAGAGTTGATTGATTGTGAATGGAACGTGAATGAGCGACATGGCAAAAGAGAAAACTGTAAATAGAATCGATCCGACAGATTGTCATGTATGTAGTGGGAGCGAAGCGCTGAGGAGGGTGCAGGGTGAGGAGGAGATTTGCTGAGTCATGCGAGCGTTACACGAATATGTTTGGATGAGGTAAGAGGGCGTTTATGGGGACGCCATCAAGGCTCTTGAACGAGTATAGGAAGAAAATGGTAGCGAGGGGAAGATTAAATGGGAGGTGAACGTATGATGAGTGGACGAGAAGAGAGAGAGAGAGACATAGGGTACAGATGAGGTGGATGCAAATGGGATGAGAGAGGAAGTACGCAAGGTGAAGAGATAGGAGGAAGAAAGAGGAGAGAATCCGAAGGGGCCAAACGACAACGACATGCAGGAACCTGCTGTGTGTTTCAGTCTTGGATACGGGTAAGTTCGTCGATCCAACGCTGTCGAAGACGTTCATCCTCGCACATGAAAACGACAGTGTTTTGCGTCTACCGTGCGCGAAAGGGGTTCAAGACACGTTAACGAGTCAAGTGATCGATCGCATGTGAACCTTTTGTATACACTCACGGTTTGTACTGAGAATCCTTTTGGGCCTTTCTCTTTGACTCCCTTCAAAACGTTTCCACCACCCGCTGCCAGAGGACCCAATCGACTAGCGCCAGTCCCTCTTCGAACGACGAGACATTCGCTTTTGACCTTGAGGACGCCCGTTGATTTGTCTTGCTTGACGCAAAGAAGCCTAGGGAAATCCGTGAGGACGAGGATTCGTTCACGAGGTTTGGCACCGAATTTCCCGATGACTGATGTTGCCGGTAGAAAGATGGGGGAGGTGAAGAGGGGAGTTTCGTCTGGGAGGAGGGGAAGACAGCGTCTGTAGGCAAGGAAAAAAGATGAAAGGAATCGTCTCGATGTGAGCGATGCGATGATGGGCAACCAAGATGATGACAGAGGAGCGATCAAGAGACAGATCATGCTCACCTCGAATCCTTAGCACTAGGACTCTGCCAAGGTCCACTGATGACCCTCTCTTTAATCTCTCCGTTCGCGCCATGGACAATCTGAACCCCTGTTCCTGGTGCACCAAGTCCACTGACAGGTGTACCTAATCCTATCGACCTTCCACCATCACTAGTCGTTGTTCCAGTACTTCCGTAACTTTCCGTCGTCTTGGTACTCCAGGGTCGTACCATGCTCGCCGTCGTGGGTGTGAGCATCTGTTCGGTACTCGTCACGCTCCCACTGCCACTGCTGACGCTACCAGTACCGAGTCCATGCCTCGCTCTCGGTCCATCACCATGAGGTCCCCATCTCCCCTTCGGAGGTTCAAACATCTCGTCGTCCTCGTCAAAGTCACTCTCTTCCTCCGCTGGTTCTGGCGTAGGAGCGGTCTCCATCTCGTCTTCAGATGGATCAAATTCGCCATCTTCCTCCGAGATTGACATGCCACCGAGGCTGGCAAAGAAACTATTTCGAGCGGGCTCAGGTGGACCGGTGATCCCAGACGAACGGTCGGGTACGGGTATGGTGAAGAGGGTAGCAAAGTCGATAGAAGCTTTGGTGAAGAAGGGATGGGATTTGATCTCAGCGACACCTCCGGGACCAGTTCCAAGTCGTCGATTAGGGTCGAGGACCTAGACAAGGAAGAAGTGATCAGCGGACTGTGGTTGGAGACAATCATCAGGAAGTCGGCAAGCTCGTGCCAGTCAACTCACGAGCAGCTTTTCAACGAGATCCTGGGCATCGGCGTCAAAGTCATCTGGGAAAGTGTACTCCAGTGCCTTGATCTTCTGAAAGGTGAGATATTCGGTCTTGCCTCTGAATGGAGGGACGCCCGCGATGAGTTGGTATAGAATGCAACCGATTGCCCAAAAGTCGGATCTGAAGCGAGAAACAGGAACGTGAACGGCTAAGTCAGCTGGAACGGACTCAAAACCATGAGCCGACCAAAATGCGAGACTGAAGGTACGCACGATTCGGTCGTCCGCTCGTTCAACAAGACTTCCGGACTGACATACTCGGCCGTGCCGACGAACGACCGCTTTGGTGCTGGAGGAATCGGCTTGTCAAGATCTAATCATGAGTCGAGCTCCCGTCAGTATCAAGCAGCGTAAGGTTGGAGAAAGAAGGAAAGTGAGCCTACCTTCTGGTGGTAGCTTGGGGTCGCTTCGATCGACTTTGCCCTCGACGATAGGATATACTTTCGCGCTCCCAAAATCTGTCAGTTTGATGTGGTAGTCTGCGTCAAGCAGGATGCTGAGCGATGCGAACAAGATACACATATGTAAATCAGTTTTCGAGTCAAGTCGGTTGATCCCTATCGTAAAGCTTATGAACCAACTTTTCAGGCTTGAGATCCCGATGGACGATTCCTTTTGCGTGAATCCAAGCCGTCACGTCGAGGAGTTCGGCGATGTAATGCCGAGCAGACGGAAGGGAGAGGGATCCATATTGACGGATGAGAGAGAGAATCTCGCCATTGGGAACTAGATCGAGGACAAAGTCTGGAAGAACGACGGTCACCAAACAGCAATCACCCGAATCACCATGCAGGAGACGAGTCCTGAGATCAGAGGCGTGCACACGTACAGAGAGAGCCTATGTCTTGGAACGCCCAGTGCAACTTGACGACACCCGGATGACCACCTTTTGGCCTCGCCGCCTTCCTCCCCACTGGATCTTTCTCTCTATCCTTCTCCTTTTCCTTCTCCTTGTCGTTCCCTGATTCTTTGGCATCTCCCAGCCGATCGCTCCTCTCCAGAGTTGGGGTCGTCTCTCTACTTCCTCCCTCTGTCGGACTCGATGGCCGAATTGTGGCATCGCTCGGACTAGCCGGTAGTTTACCTCCTCCTCCTCCCCCCGATCCTCTCGCTCGATGGTTAGCCTGGCGTTTAGTCGGGCTCATCGCTGAGCCTGACGATGGAGTCGAAGCATGACCAGCCATAGGGGGAGGCGCAGTGAGTCGTTTGAGGGCGTCAACTTCGACCGAGGCATACCGTTCCTTTTTATGCGTCCGAAGATGATGCTTGTCGAGAATCTTGACAGCATAGGATTGAGATGAGGCGAGATGGACGGCATTGAGAACGACACTGTAGCTTCCTCTTCCCAGCTCCTCTCCAAATTTGAAGCTGCCCGGTCCGATGGCCTGATTCGCACCCGCACTACCTCTCCTAGCTCCTGCACTCGATCCCCCACTGCCACCACTTGATGTCCCTCGATGTCCACTCTTGACCACGAAACCCGTGCTCTTTCCTCGAGAACTCGGTCCAGCGATTTCAGGAGCGAGTTCCACACCGTTACTCGCAGCGATAGCAGCGCTGACGGCCCCACCACCACCGAACGTTCCCTTCATTTCGAGTCCTCCCTCTCCCCTCTCCCTGTTGTACTGTGAGTTGGCGAGCGCCTCACGTAAGGACGTGGCTCCTGCCCACTGTTCTGGACGCGACGCTTTGGTTCGCGTCTCGATTGGGGGTGGTCGAATTGGGCGGGCAGGGATGGAAGCTGTCGATGATTGAGAAGAAGTCGATGTAGAACGTTGAGGCGTAGAACACTGGGATGAATTGTTGGAGTAAGACGCGGTCGGTGGTCCGTATGAGGAGGAGTTTGAGGCAGACGAGAGAGCGCCAGTGGGGTTCAGAGGGGGGCGAAGGAGAAGGGATGAGTGAGGGGATGGAGAGAGGTGGGGAGATACGGTAGGAGACATTGCAGGGAGCATTGGGACAGCAAGGTAGTGGTCGAGAGGTTTGCTGCGAGAAAGGGGCGAGTGAGGTCGCGTTGGGGAAGAGGGGTTGTGGCAGAGGTCCGAGGATCTACTTTTGGACGTTCGACAGGCAAATTGATTCTTATTTCCGAGCGAGCCGAGAGGATGGTTATAGATACGTTTTGTTACCGTGCAGATGAGAAGTGCGGTCGAATGAGAATTGAAGAGGAAGCTTGCGATGGTTGGGTTGGCGGTGGAAGATGGATTGCAGGGCCGTCCGATGATTATTCTCTGGCCTCAGCTGGAGCCGGCTGGTACACTGAGGGTTTGCGTCAGACGCACGACTTGAGAAAGAGGTCAGTGACCGAACAGGAAGGGACAGGAAGACCGGAAGAAAGTCGGTAAAATGGCTTGCTGCTGCTACCTGAAGCGCCTTCGCTCTCCTATCATCCCTCTTCCATCGAGCAGAAGCCCTGTGGAATTGGAGGATGATCGCAAGGAGCACATCCTACCTGAGACGGAGATGGTTCGAAAGAGCGTACGAGTTGGGGAGGAAGCCAAAACTTACGCGTCTTAGCCTGGGGCTGTCGGTCGACCAATTCCCTTGTCCGGGATGAGGGTTGACTCTCGCTGGGGTGAAATTTTTGGTAAGGGTGACGTGAACCCAGTAGGGCGAGTACTCGTTATGGTGAAGTCAAAGACGGATGGTCGCGGCGAGATGAAATCGTCTTGGGATGCGAACTCTGCTCATTCCGCTCGTTGACCTTGATCTCTCGACGACCATCTCCTGTACAACACTTCAGCATCCGCTCTCGCTCAGTCCGTCTCTTCTCTTTCACCGCATAGCATGTCTTCATCAACAGCAACCTCGCTCGAAGCTCGCCTCGAAGCTGCTACCTCTGAGTTCAACAAGCTTCAGAATGGTAACCGTCTGCTTCGACAATTTGCTTTCCCCAGAACGTTCCATCGATCTGACTTTGACCCCGATCTTATCTGACAGATCTGACGAAAACCGTCGAAGCCAGACAAAGATTGGACAGTCAGAAGGGAGAGAACGAGGGAGTCCTAAAGGTCCGTAGCTTTCTCGTCGCCAGCTCTATGATCCGTCACAGCTTAAGACTAGCAACAAGGAACCTCCGTACTCGAACCGAGTCTCTTTCCCTGGATCTTGTAGTCAGGGATTGACAAAATTGCTGTTTCTTCTTCTCATCATCCTCGCTTTGACGCTCCAAACCATTCAGGAATTCGCCCTTCTTCAACCCCACAACACTGTCTTCAAGCTTATCGGACCTGGACTCGTCAAGCAAGACCAAGCTGAAGCCAAATTGAACGTCGAAAAGCGTCTTGAATTCATCAATGGCGAGATGTGAGTGAATAGATCGAAGACGGTCCCTCTAAGTTGAAGAAGGACCCGAGTTTGTCAACTGTCGTGTCGATGCAATCATGTGCTGACCTTTTCCCTGCGCTCCGACAATCAAGTAAGCGAACGGAGACGAAGCTGGGCGAGCTCAACTCCGTTGGGGAGAAGAAGAAGATCGAGGTAAGTGGTCCTGTCATCCTGGTCTTGATACCTGTACCCCTCTACCAATCTTTCTTCCGTTGTCTATCGACTGATTGATTGCATCACCTTCTCAACAAAGCTCGTTGCTTTGCAAGGCAAGATACAAGAGAAGCAAAACCCTTCAGCTACTGCTTCCGCCTGAACCGAATAAACCTCTAAACGAATTCCGAATCTTGATGACCTTAATGACGTCTTTCCATATTTCGAACTGACAAGGGATGATGCCAATATAGATTCTGAGCGATCTTTCCACTCACGCACCCGATGACGCTCGTTCATTCTCCTCCCTTGTGATTTTCCATCTCGTGTCATCAAGATCGTCCAAGCCCTTTCCCTCCTGTCTCATCTCAGCCTTAGCTCTTTTTCCCATCCTTGTCAACGCCTCGGAGTCATCTGGATAATTCAAGCCCCAACAATTCAAATCAGATCAGCCCCTTCAACACACTCATCTTTGAAACTTCTCTCGCACATGTCAGACAACGAATGACCCAAAGAAGATCAAACCCCACGAACCGATCGACCACGAGACGTTCGAGTCTCAAACGTTTGTTTCGTTAACGAGTAGGAAGCCCAAAACGAAAGAGAGCCGAGAACGATACATTGATGGACCACAGTCGTTGGGATAGTGGGGAACATGGTTCTGTTGATCTGCTCTTGATAGGATCGATATGTTGGCTGCTCTGGGAGAAGGCTGGATGATGAAATTATGATGAGAGTTTTCTCCTTTATTTCGCACTGGGTAGAATGGTCGACGGGCGCTGATGATTTTTCGTCGCCCTCGCTTCGCCTTAAGCGTTTAATCAAGCACCGGAACGGAACGTATCCAGATTATCAGGATATATCCGAACCTGGAACGAGGATTGCCAATATCGAGAAACGTGGCGAGATTGTTCAGATATCTTCTGGATTCTTCTGACGTCGTCCGATTGCCTCCAGTCGGAATCATACCGGGAGCTTCATGATCTATCCTTCTTCTTCCGGCTTTTTGCTCACTAGATGTATATGAGACATGCTAGCGATGCTGTCCTCATCAACTCCAGCAGTACACATACTCCCACGATCAATTTCACCTTTCGCGTATGATCACACCGATTGGGAAGATTGATTTGATATCGCCCCTTCATCTAGTGTCCCTTCTTCTTGTCAAACATCTCCTGAACTGACGACATCATCTCGCTCGTTGGATTGCTCGACGATGATTTCCCCTCACCACCTTCCCCTTTCAAATCAACCTCCTCCCAATCCTCTGGGTTCTCACCCTCGAACTCATCGAACTCCTCCTCCTCCCTCAAAGCCCTCTCCTCCTCCGATTCGAGTTCCTCTCCCCTCAATCTCGAGGCTTCCAGTTCCCTCTCTAACTTCGCGCTTTCCTCCTGCATCCTCAGCATCATCTCCGCATCGGTTTCCTCTCCTCCTCTCCTCGAGTCAAGCCCACCTCCCTCTAATCGGTCTTTTGCCCTTTGTTCCCTCTCATCCCGGTCGTTTTCGAGATCCAAGAGCCGCTGGGCTTCTTGAGCAGCGATTCGTTCTCTACGAAGGGCGTCGGTTGGCTTGTCTCGTCGATGGATAAAGTGGGAAAACGCATGTCGTTTCTTGAGCGAGATAAGACCAAGTGATCGACACATGACGAGGTCGGCGGGTTGAGTTTCTATGAGAATGATATATCGAGTGGGAGAGCGAACGAGGGAAGTGGGAGGGGGGAGAGACGGTCAATGGCTGGGATGCAATCGGCCATGTCATTGTTCCAGGGAAGGGACGAACCTTCTAGCTCATCGTGAATCATCTTGTCACTTCGGAAGACTTTGAGCTAAGGAAATTTTAGAGAGAAATCGTCGTAAGCATTGCATTCAGTCGATAACTCAAATGGAATCGATTCCCTCTTTCTTCATTCGTTCCCCATCGATCTTGAGCTAGCTCTCGGCTATAGATGACTGAATCTACCCATAGCTAGGCACGACTCCTGATACCTAACGTGACTCGAGTCCCACTGCGCTCTCTGATCCGACCTTCTCTCTTCCCGACGCGCTTCTCTTCCTCTCTTGTGTTTCCCTTAAAACTAACCTTGCCAGTATGCTTGTTCTTCCTCGCATAGAGGTTTGTGAGAGTCCTAGTCTTTGCGCTAGCTCCCGATTTGGTGATGATACCGAAGACACAACCGTTGTGGGCTGCCATGTTGAGGAGTCCCTTAATGTAAGATCGACCCGGGTAGAAGCGACGGATGTCCTTCATGGGTAAGATTTGGGGAGGCATACTGATGAGAGAGAGGGGCTGGGATGATGTTGGTTGACAGTAATTTGTTTGGGTGAACCTATACGATGAGAGCCGTCGGACGAAGCAAGTCGAGTGAGCCCAGGGAAGCAGGAATGGTGGTTTTGGGAAACATCCAACGAAATCGGACCACCCCATGAACACTTGTCATCCTGCTGCAAAAGTCCTTCGAGGGTTCCTCACGTGGACGCCCGTCCTGGCCTCCAGGGTCTATGCGATCATGAAACAGAGAGAAATGACAAAAAAAGGAAAAAAAAAAAGATGGAAAAACTACATCCATCTCATGTCGGAGCTGCACAGCACGATGACACAATTCTTGTTCTTCTCTTCATCGCATATCGTTCGATAGTACATGCTCATACAACATGAGGGCGATCGGTACAAGGAGGAGGGTACAAGGAGAGAACATCCTCAAGAGGACCTTCATTGATCATCGCCATGCTTGAATTTCAAGTCGACAAAGGATCGGCCACCCATCTTCTCGACAAGCTTGTCCCTACAGAGTGAGTGAAGTGTATTAATGGTCGTCTTGGGTAGCGACGGTAACATCAAGTAAGGATGAACGTCGGGGTACCAACATCATCTTGGCATGAGTACCGAGCACTTTTTGCGCCATATCGCCAGTTTGAGGAGCGCTAGGGTGTGGTCGACTGGGTACTGTGAATGAACAGGGGGCAGTAAAAGCCAGCGAAGCGTCAGTAATACATCTTCCAAGAAGACCAGATGTGGCAGAAGACCACAAACCCATCTTGCGAGCCTTCAAGAAGTTGGACGCTGCAGCCTGTTGCGAGGAAGAAGCGAGCTTGCGTTCAGCACATCGGCCGTCCTTGAAGATAAGACACAAAAAAGAGCGCGCGGGCTACTCACGTGATTCTGCTCAGCAGTCAACTTCTTGGCGAGCCTGGGGAGGTGTTGCTGTTCTTCCTCTTCGGCGTGATCGAGGAAGGCAGTACAAGCTTGCGCCACGAGAGCATCGAATCCGGGGTCCTTGATGTTGGCATCATCGATAGCATAGACTAGTCCTTTGACGGCAGCGTGTCCTTCTGAAGGGACGAGGCAGGTCAGCTGATGAATGCGATACATTTATGGGCAGGATAAACGCTCGATTCAACTCACGTTTGTCATGCTCAGCCTCGTGGGCCATTCCGTTAACCTTGAAGTCCTCGTAGAGCGACACTTCTTCAGCGTCGGAGTGGATGCTACAACGCGAGTGGAGGCAGTGAGTCACGAGTCAAAGCAAAAGGCGGGATGTCGATACAAGGATACTCACGCCATTTCCCTTACGAGGGTATTGGCGACGGATGCTTTGATGTCTTGATTGGTAGCGGCTTTGAATCGCGTAAAAAGGTCTCTGGAGAGCACAAGATAGTTGAACCCCTTGCCCCCGACCACCCAAGATCGACAGACGAGGTTACTCACCGGACATTATCGTGATCGAGAGTAATTTCTTTCTGGATATCGAGCATCGAATGGGTCATAGTTCGGGCCTAGGATGCTCGTGTGTAGCGTGGAATGAAGCGAACGGTAAGCCATCGAATGACTAAGGGCAGGATCAAGGTTGAGATGGGGGCTGAAGCGATCAAAGCAAAGTCGCAACGAAGCAGAGTATTGGAGCTCACCTCTGAGGGTACGGGGTGTGTAGAAATCAGGATGGGTAGGTATGGATTGACCTGGTGAAGAGGAGATGGAGCAAGATGGTGGTTGAGAGGGAGAAAATGGATAAGAATCAGGTTTGAATCGGGAAATCCCCGATTGGGCAGCTCCCCAGATTGATGGGATTCCATTCCCTTCCCTTCTCTAGATCGTCACCACGACAGATGAATGTTACCAGAGCATCAGATCAGGAAGGTTAGAGAGTATTCGATCGATCAGTTGAGATCGTCCAACAGGCGAACGAACGAGAATCAAGGAGACGAGTGATGGGAGGCACAAAGGAAGGGATGATTACAGATCTACATGATCATGGAAATGCGAGGTATAAAGGACCGTAGTAGTAACAAGGGTCTCCCAGATGGGGCGACTGCAAAGATAAGACGAGAAACAGAACCACTTCCCCAATCCACTAAAGAGCTCTCCTCAATACTCAGAGCTCCATCTTATCGGACTCCGCCTGATCCCCCTTGCCCTCCTCTCCCTTGACTTCACCACCTGAGGACGTAGTCAATTCAGCACCAGCCGAGGTCTCTCCTCCCGTGCTAGCCTCGTTCAAGCCAGGAATAGGTTGCTGATCCGACGTCGTCGTCGCCGGCGGCTCCTCTTCGTTGATCTCGCCCTCCTCTGGCTCAGAAACCGAACTTGTTCGACGAGGTGGTTCGATGATCGATCCTGTGGCCTGTTTGAGCGACTCAACTTCTCCCACAGTACTTGGCCCGGTAGACGGCGGAGATGTGGTCGAGGTTGTTGAAGAGATCAGGCTGGAGACAGCTGGAGAAAGTGGCACGACTTCGACGGCAGAAGCAGAGATAGGTACAGAGGACATAACGTCGACTGTACGAGATGGATCGGAATTGGTCTGAGGGATAGCGGGCGTTGTTGGAGCCAAATTGTCTTCGACGTCCATCTTGTATTTCTCGACTGACTGTTCCCCTGCCGCCAGATGCTTCTCGTTCTCTTGCGTGACGTCCGTGTTCCGGTCATCCACCACTGATACCTTCGGCATCTCGTCGTCTGCCTTCTTTGTCGATGCCGATGAGGCAAAATCCTTCTCGGATACCTCGGCGGCGGCCATTCCAAAAAGGTTCTTCTCCTTCGCTACCCACCAGAATCGATCAACCCTGACAAACCATCCCTTGTCCTCATCATCTGCATCTCGGACGACGAGACCACTTTCGACCCACTCAAGGTCGTTGGGACTGATGGGCTTGTCGCTACCAAAGAAACTATTCGAGGTCGACATCGAAGTCGACATTGGCGAGGGTGGACGGGTAACGGGAGTGGCGAGGTACTCTGTCGAGCGGAGAGGTTGAAGGACGATAGAGAGAAGTGGATTTGACGGAGTGGCGGACTCGGATAGGGAGATGGTGTATCTTCATCAGGCAAAAGCAGATGTGTTTCATGTAAAGTTAGTCGGAGGGAGACGTGCAGAGATCAAGCGACAAGAGCAAACACATACCCTTCCTCGGATCCTTCGAGGAATAGATCGTGCGTTCTAAGGCTTTCCCGCTTCGACGCATCGTGCCCGTCCTGTTTCTGTGTTTCCGATTCTGATTCACTCAGCGATCTCAGAACGCCAGAGAGTGCCCAGGGTGAGAATTTGAAGCTGCAAACACCGAACGCAAAGAAAGCGAGGGACGGATTAGTATCATATGCAGAGCGAAGTAACCAGAAGACAACGGTACCACGGCAGACGACTAGTACTCACCCAGCTTCACCAAACGGACTCATCTGGATGCTCTCTGGCAAGCCTTCCTCAATCATTTCACGCTTCATCATCGCGGTTTGGAGTAACCTCGCCTTCTTCGTCCGGCGGGACATGGATGACACGGGCCCGACCTTGTCCTGAGAGTGAGAAAAAGATCATGAGGCGACCAGACACAGTCAGTCTGAGAAGATACAATCACGGTAAGAGGAGATAAGATGCACACGAACATTGACTCGGCTAACGGTCTCGACAACGAGACTTCCCCCATCGTGACCATTTCCCCAACCGCGACTCCTCAAGCCGTTCTTCTCTGTGCTGGCGTACCGTACCAACCTCCCAACGACTCTCAGCGTCGCCATGATCCCCCGGTCTTCGCTCTTGCTAGCTCCGGCGTCACTTGCAGACGATGGAAGAAGGAAACCAGAGTGAACCAGCATGGCAATGATGTCGGAGTCGTCGGTAAAGACTTCGGTTCCCCAAACCTTCCTCTCCTTCCTGAGACTCGCCAGCAGTGAGTTCCAGGTCATCGCTTCATCGACGCCAACACCACTCGCCTTTCCCTCTTCATTCTTCGCCTCCACTCTCTGGTCCTTGTGACCAAGTCTCCAACCTCCACGACCGAGCAAGCCAATGGGAACAAAGACTTCGACGCGACCTCCTCCACCAGCTTTGCCCGACATGAGAGCTCGACCACGTTCGCCCACCTCCTCTGGCAAGATCCAACCTTGTCCACCATAAACGTATCTCCCAAGGAATGGGGCTTCCTTTGGCAAAAGTGCGAGGAAAGGTGACCGAACGGTCGGGTTGGGTGGACCGGAAAGAACAGTCGGATCGACGGGCGGTTGTATCGGCATAGGGGGGTGCTGCTGTTGTTGGTGTAGGGCGTGCATCGGTTGAGGGTGATTTTGAGAGTGGGAAGTTGTCCGTGAGGAAGATTTGACTCGAGAGGAGGTGTTGAGCGGCGGACGAGGACCAAGTGCTTGGTTTTGGGGGGAATTATTCAGATCGATCACTTCGGGGCCATCGAATGAGCCTGGAGTTTTATTCGGGTGGTAATTATGGTGGTGATGATGATGATGATGGTGATGATGAGGTTCGATTGAAGCTGAGGGAGCAGGTACGGGTTGAGGGGGAGGTGCTGTCGCATTCTTCTCTGATGTCTCCCTCTTTCTCTTGGACCCTTTGAGCTTTTCTGTAGCAGGAGCAGCAAATTTGGCGGCTCGAAGGGCATCCTGTCTCTCTCTCTCCGCTCGCTCTCTGGCTTGCCAGCCTTGCTCGGCAGGAGGAGGGCGTGATGTAGCATCAAAATGAGACCGTTCAGCCCACCCAGGGTCCATCGGGTTTTGAAGAGGTGGCTGCTGGCCATGCTGCTGCTGATGTTGCTGGTGCTGCTGCTGTTGATGCTGATGCTGCTGCTGTTGTGCTTGCTGAGAGAAAGACTGGTGGTGTGGACGTGGGGGAGCAGGCTCGAAAGGTGGAGGTTGGTGCCGTCTCTGATGATTCTCATTCTCGGCATGCTGATCGAGCCTAGGTCGAGGCTCTCGGGGGGAAGCTGAATCGCGTTTGCGGGGACGTTGTTGACCAGGCGATTGCGGAGGGCCAGGCATAGAAGAGCTCCGCTGATGTTGCTGATGATGGTGATGGGTGGGAGGGGGTGGGATGGGTTGTGGGCTCAGCTGAGGGAAGATGGATCCAGCAGATGGAGGCGGAGGGAGGTGAGGCGGAGCAGAGGAGGAATAAGGACTTTGGCCAGGTGGTGCGTGTCCGTCACGAGGGGATGGGGCTGGAGATGTTCGAGCTTTGCCACCAGAATCGCTTTCGGATGCAGGAGGGGGTGGGTTTCCAGCAGGAGTCGGCAGGTAGGTGAAGCCGTAGGGTCGAGGCTCCCTCCTCTCGAGTGTTGGCACGCCTCCCCACTGTGGCCCCTTGCTAGGTTGGGCCTGAGAGGGCTGCTGCTGTTGCTGCTGCTGCTGCTGTTGTTGTTGTTGTTGTTGTTGTTGTTGTTGTTGTTGTTGTTGTTGCTGTTGTTGTTGTTGTTGCTGTTGTTGCTGTTGTTGTTGCTGTTGTTGCTGTTGAGGTGCGAGATGGAGATGCGCGCCAGGAGGAGAAGCGGCATTGCCCGAGGTTGAGGGAAGCGTAGGAATACTGGATGATGATGACGACGAATGACTCGGGAAAGCAGGTCGATTCAGGACTTCGATGTGAGACCTTCGAACTTTTTCTTTGTCTTTGTCCTTCTCCTCCCCCTTGTCACTTGACTCGCGATTGAGGGGTGGTGGAACAAGCGGCGGAAGAGGGCCTGTTGGAGTCGTTCCAGCAGGAGGTATAGGAGAGGTACCGAATGAGGAGGGAGCCGGCAGTCTAGGTGGTGGATAAGGCGAGGGGCCAGAACTGAGTGGTGGTGGATGTTGTTGGTAAGGAGATGTACGAGGAAACGACGGAAGGTTTGAGGGACCTGACAGGGCTCCGGGAGGAGGTGGGAAGAGTGAGGCTAAAGCTGCAACACGAGGAGCTCAGTCACTGATCGTTGCTTCCACGGCGGTTGAGGTATTTGACACGATTCTCTCACCACTCTTGTTGCCTTGACCATAGGGAACGTTGTTAAACCCTGGTGCGGGTCCTTGAGCCGCTCCACCCGGCCGAGCTGCTAAAGGCGGAAGTTGAGGAACGCCGGCCGTGTAAGGCGGTTGAGAGCCAGAGGAGGGAGGTTTCGAAGAGTAAGAGGAGAAAAGCGGGGGAGCTGGCGAAGTACCTAGACAAGAAGATATGACAGAGAGAAAGCTGCCGTCAGACAAAGGGTATCGCAGTGTTGGGGTCGAGCGGATGATTGAACTCTTGCGACGCGAAGGGTTTGCTTCTCTACTGCCCGATCCACTTCTCCCGCCATTGCGAGGGACTTTGCTTGCAAGTAGCCATCCCGAAGAGATGCGACACGTGTAGTCCAGCATAGAACCAGTCAGGAACGGCTTGCGTTCCACCCCAGCCCTTCCATTCGTCATTCCCTCCACCCTGGGAGCCCGCTTTCGATTCCTTCTGCTCCTGTTACAACTCGCGTTCGGCAGCTCGACAAAAGGACTTACTCTTGGCGATATCACCGATGCCAGGAAGAGGTTGACCTCCATTCGCAGGAGAGGGGCCCGATGGTCCTCCGGCCGATGGACGAGGTTCATCACCTTCCATCTTGGGTTGAGAGGGCGGGGGGTGGTTGGGAAAGTAAGGATTCGGTTGGTGTTGCTGTTGCGGCTGTAGTTGATGGTGCTGTTGATGATGCTGTTGTTGTGATGGCTGCAGTGGCGGGCCAGACATGCAGGACGAACAGAACAGGGGAGGGGAGGAGGAGCAGGAAGAGATGGAGAAGAGCCGGGGAGAAAGAACAAGCGTGACGTTACCTTTCTTTCCTACTTTAATCGTCATATCTATACAAATCTGGCTGCTATACTATCTGGTTCTCGGTAAGTGCTTAGCATGGCTTAGCTGTCGGCCAATCACATCATTTCATCTCACTTTGGCTGCCAAGCAACCAGGCCTCCCAGACCTTACGCCCCAATTCTTCCTCCGTCCAGCCCTTCAGGACCCTCCAACCCCTTCTCTCCCATCTCTCCACATCATCTCCTACTTCTCCCGTCCCGCCGAAGCTTTCCTCTACGCCCAAGACACCCTTTTCACGTCGAGACAACACGCGATCAGCCTCGCTTATCGGGAGAATCTTCTTCATCCAGACAGGGCCGTCCCGCGTCGACACGCTCAGTGTCTGAGACATGGTCGAAAGATGAAATGTGATGGACCGGCTGTTTTTTTGGTCAGTTCTTGAGGCAAGGGCAGACCGCTGAACGGAGAGGGGTAGCGTGAGCGTGAGAGAGGGTTCAGGTGGATTGGCATGTATGGATAGCGTTGAGTTTGCAGGCAGCAAAGCAGACGGTATCGACAATGTGGACTGACCGAAGAGTTAACAAGGGCTATCAGTCGTAGACTCGATGAAAGACATGTCGAGTCCGCTAACTCACAAACAATTGCCTTTCCCTCTCAGACGCAATCCAGCGAGAGAGAAAATTAAGTCGCTTGAGATGCTCTTTGGGCAGATTCGGATTGGATGAAAGAACAAAAGAAGCTGTCGGTAGCGCTTCGGCTTTGGTGCAACTCCAGTGATCAAGCTGAGATAAACGCGCAGGTTCGATGAATATCTTTCGTGCAAGAACCGACCCATGAGTCAGAAAGTACACGTACCTTGGTTCCATCACCCGAGAGCTGCCACCGTTCACCTCTCAAGACGAGTTTAACGTGTGATGGTTTGTTTCCGGATCGAGAGACGACGCTGACAGAACCATGTTTGAGTGGCTGAAACGAAGGTGGAAGGTGTTTCGTGTAGAGGGGTTCGTACACGTCGTGAGCAGAAGGTTTGGCCGGGAGGTTCTGAGAAAGTATTTCTTTCTGACGCGGTTGATGTCCGAGAGAGGATGGAGCGGTAGAATACGATGGTACTCGGGTGGATGTAGAGGTCCGAGCAGATGATTGAGACGATTGGGCCGAGGGTTGACGGGCAGTTTGATATAAGTGACGTGGTTTGGATAGAGATGGAATAGGTTCCGGTATATGATGTATAAGGGATGGCGGGGGCTCGTTTGGAGGTGTGTGAGCGGATGGTATCCGGGGTTGCTGCTTAAAAGGACGAGGACGCCTCGGTGGATCTCGGCAAGTTGTTGAGCCTGCTGGTTCGTGATCAGACACAGGCGATACTATCTTATTCGATATGGGATGGTTTGTTGGTTGCACATGTACTGATGCAGATGCTTGGATGCGGGGTTCCCTGGCTGGTTGACTTTGGCGATCATACGCGTATCGTAGACTAGACGATCCCATCGAGCCCGCGCGACGAGAGAGCATTTCACCACCGCTCAAAGCCCCTCCCAACGACCCATGCTTGATTCCCGAAGCATTCGTTGAGACTTCCGAATCCTTGAGGGGTCCGAGCCCAATCTCGACGGACCTCTGTCTCTGACTTTGGTCCTCATCAGGCCATTCCTCCCCTGATTTCGCCCCTCGACGTGGACTCGAAGAAACTTCCCTTCTCTTTCCCCTGGCTTTTTCGCTCAACCCTACGTCAACTCTTCTGAGAGCTCGCCAGATTCCCTCTAGCTTCCGCAACTCTGGCGGGGTATCGTGGGCGTAGTCGAGTGAGAGACCCTGTGCGGATGGGCTGTGGTTATAAAGACGTGGCCGAGAAGGAAAAGGCGTAGTCGCGCCGGTAGCAGGGGCTGATAACTGGTGAAACTGGGGAGAAAACGAAGATGGTGTGGATGATGATGTTGGTGTATCGGACAAGACCTGCGATCGCAAGGATGAACGGCCAAGCCGACCAGTCTCCGTCAGTATGAGCGAGACTTGTGAGTGACGTTGATGGTGTCAACTCGCCATGCTGGCCAGTTGGCCGGAGAGTACTGCCGCGTCGAGACGTTTGAAGGTCAACAGAGAAAGGCGATTGGGGCCCCTCGACTCAACGTTTCGAAATGCCGCCTGATTGGATTCCTCCATCGTCCAACCACCACCTTTCCTTTCCTCGCCCATCTCCAGCCTTCCTCTCATGCCCGGCTTCCTCTCTTCCGTCATTTGGGTGTGTTCCTCCTTCACCCTGGGTGTCATTCTAGTCAACCAGGTCGTCGGTCAGTCCTGCTCTCGCCTCATCTTCTCCAGAGCTTCACTGCCTCCGGTCTCAGCCTCTTTCTGGCCCCTTGATCACCACTTGAGCCGAGTTCACATGCATCTCGGGCTTTGCTCCAAGCACTAGTTGAAGCCACACATGTCTTGTTGCTCTCTCTCGAAAATGCTCATACGACTCTTGTCTTCAAACCCACCCTCAGATTACGACCTACTATACTCTGCAGCTCCTCCCTCAAATACCCTTGCCAAAGCATATCAATACTACCAGACCTGGTATGATGCTCCAGTTGGTGTCAAGGCCCTTCTTCATGCTGCTGCCATTGCCCCAATTGTAGCGCTCGCCATCAAGCTCAACGCTTGGACTGAGAGTGCAATCTTCTTTGATGGAAGTTCTCTTGGTGAGTCGCCATCGCCTCGCAGCACACGCTGATTGTGCCTCTTTTGAAAGCTGCAGAATTCAGAGAAATGTTCAAGTCTGCATCCAGACGACACTGACCCGAATTTACCGGAACCTTCTGACGACTTTCCTTCAGCTCTCGAGGTTGCATCCATCGTCCTCTACTTGGCCGTCCACATCCCATCTCTTCGAACATTCCGTGAGGTCACATACCTGATGGCTGTTCATCCTTGGTTCCGCGGTTGAACTGACATCATCACTTGACCACATGGCATCTTAGTCCCTCCTGGACCCGAGGTCCCCGCTGGCACTTGGACTTTCTTGCCCAAGGCCCCGGTCCGTGAGGCCCCAGCTACAGAGGGCGAGAAGGCTGCTGCCGTTCAAGTTCTGGCTGCAGGAAATGCTCTGGTCGCTCTTGTACGTTCTGTGTCTGCTCACTTGGCTTTACTCTTCGTGCATGTGTCTGTTTGGCCAGCGCTATCTTTGCTGATCTCGTGTTCCATCTGATTTACAGTGCCTGGTCGGTGTGCTTTGCATGCAGGCGGGACAGGAGTATGCTCGCAAGGTCGAGGAGAGGGAGCAGAGGATGATGGACGAGAAGGCTGCTAGGGAAGCCGAGAGGATCAAGAAGGACATCTAAGCACGACAAGAAGGGAAGAAAAAAATTCTAAGGGTTATTTTGTTTGATCCGATGGTTGTACGATGAGCATGTGCGATGCTGAGATATCATGTCGACGTGGTCGGTCTTCCGGTCAGATTCTGGCCGTAGGAGATGTAAGATGTGGGGATCAATCGATCACATGCGTATATCGTGAACCTCTTCTATTCACTTCCTCTTTCGCATCCCACTTCAACTGACCATCTTTAGCTGTTCAGGACGATCGAGTTACGACTTCCCGACGGTTAGGGACGGGGATCGAAGCGATGCCGAAACGGAAAGAAATCTAAGAGACTTAGGGGGGTTAGTCACTTCAACTTTGTCTCCTCTTCCGATTTCCTTCCCCTCTTCCACCATCCGTCAATTTGTCTGCGTCGTCCCTTGACGACCAACCTCTTCATCCAGTCCACCGTGCCAATCCTGAGCTTTCCGACCGATAGGTCGTGCAACTACGTGCCTCTGGACAACATGCGTGAGTGAATGCTGTCCCTCGTCATCTCGTCTCTACTCGTTTCTTCCTCTCTCCTCGCAATGCGTCTCAAGGCTAAACTTAGCGAACCTCACTTATCATTCCGTCGTTCCCACATCGAACAGGTCATCCCCACGCACACCAAGACCCTCCCCCTCCAACACCCTATCTGAATCCGACACGTCGTTCCCGCAGCCCGAACGAGGAGGAAGAATCCTCTTCCTCTCCCTCTCCCGATTATCACCTCCGACCTCTTCCTCCCTCGCACGATCCCAATCACCTGATTCCATCTCCATACTCGCCCGAGATCCGATCAGACGACAGTCACCGCTCGTCATACTACTCTACGTCCGCAGCCCAACCTCTAGGACCGAATCAGACGAGCAGAAAAGACTCTTTCAATCGAGCCACGAACAGCGATGATCAGCATGAGGATCATCGGGGCACTCTAGAGCATCTGTATAGGGACGCTCCACCATTGTGGGAGGAGGGAGGTAATGCGGACAAAATGGAACGAATAGAGCCGGGTTCTTCACGTCTTGTCGAGGAAGGTCTTGGCGACACGAGATCCAGATATTTCTTCAGCGACCTCAAAAATCGACCATTCAGCACCTCGAAGGAGAAGAAGTCAGCCGAGCAGCATGCGACGGGAGAGGGCTTTACGCGAGCAGCTCGAGTAAGTAGCGACTGCCTTATCAAACAACGGCATGCTCTGACCTTGAGCCTCAATCGTAAGCTGACAGCTGCCCAACGAAAATCGCTTTCTTCGTCCAGATATACCTCGGCTTCGTGGCTGGATTCGTAGTAGCCACTCTCGGCCTCATCATTGGTCTCGAGATTCTTCAAAGCCAATCTTCCTCCATTACCATCGCTCGTTACAACGTAATTCTGCAGGTTGGTGCAACCGTCAGGTCCTTGTGTGCCTGATAGAACTCCACTGATCTCGCAGCAAAACGTTTTAGATCCCGACAATCCTTTCTCAGCTTGCACTCTTCGCCTTCGCCTTCTGGAGTGTCTATACTCAGAACATGATTGGCATCTTGGCCTCTCTCCTCTTCAATTTCTTTCTGCTCTTTGCTGGCGGTCAGTTCAAGTTCATCTCTCGCCATCTGATGTACTCCGAGTTGACTTAACGCCCTGTCTGCCCACAGTCATGGAAGCTGCTCAGAGAACAGCCTCAGCCGGCAAGATCCGAGATAGGATCGACCCTACAGAGGAGAGTCTAACTCAGGGCGAGATCCACAGCCTTCTTATCATCCTCTGGTTCATACCGGCTGTCGATGCCTGCTTCCGTTCGTCTCCGGATGCCGATCTTCTTATTTGTATAAATGTTAGACTGGATCTGACAGTCTTTGATGCTTATTGCTTTCAGATCTTGGCGTCGACTATTCCGCTTGGCTCGTCTACAAGCAGATGGGTTGGCAAGTTTTTCGACGCGTCTCTGCTTCCCTTGAGCTTCGCAAGCTTTACAGACGTTGGCTGATCTTCAATTGTCTATCCATGGTCAGTCTGGAATCATGGGCGCCCGCTCCATAATTCTCTTGTTCTGATCCTAAACCTTTTCCATCGCCAGTACTCGTGCTGGTTCGCCGCTATCAACGCCTACGTTGTCCCCTTTAGCTCGTACGTGAGTAAGTAAAGGTTCCATTCAATTTCGAAGCACGATTGCAGCTGAAGTTCCTATTTCCATCGGCTTATCGCCATTTAGTGATCAAGTGGAACAAGCTCCTGGCCTTTAGGGGCGACCCAGACTACGTCCCACTCCCCACAAGCATCCCAACCTCAACGGGCGCTACGGTCGCGGTTCTCGCCGGGTTTTTTTTCCTCTACTTCTCTGCTCTTAGTACGTGTTGTTTGGCTTTACCGAGACACTTTGATCCTCCTTCGTGTGTGCTATCTTTCTGACGCCATCCGTCCCTTACTTGTCTAGTCGTGACCCAATTAGGGGTGAGAAGAGAGAGCTACCCTCTGTTCTACACGGGACTTGCTGGACAAGTACGTCGACAGCTCTTCGGACTCATCCTGCCCCTCTTCCACGCTAATAGCATTCGCCAACAGATACTGTACATCGGAGTGAGCATCTGGTACATCTATCTTCTCTCAGAGATTTTCGGTCTGTTCTCGACCCTCACGTCCGACGGAGATTCGGCTGTGCTTTGTGAGTCATCTTACGACCCCATCACTACGGGAAGGTCATGCCCGTGAGCTTCGAAGTGCACGTTGACAATAATCCACTTTGATTCGTCTGACAAAACAGTACCGGTCAAGACCATCTATCAAACTGTCGTAGCAGACTTACTAGTCCTGTCCACGTTTGCCTACTCGATTGTTGTGTCGAGAGGATTTGGAAAAGGCCTAAGAGATCTCCGTAAGTCGAAACACTTGCACCGTATAAGACGGTGGATGCACAAGAACTAATTCTCTGCTGCCTGTCCCACAACTTCTAGAAACGTCTGGAGTCAGCGTTCCTGAGACAGGCGCACAAGTCGATCTCACCGAGGAATGAAAGGGGGAAGGAGGAAAACTTGAAGAGGGGCTCTGTACAGTGTCGCGGCGAGAACGAGATCAATCGTGATGTAATGATAAGACGAACTTTCTGTGCTTGATTGGGTGTCATCGGTTGTATACTATTGAGGGAAAGTATTAGAACATTCCGGCCCGCAACGCCCGAGATTGAAACTTAGCGGGGGATTCGAGGTTACACTCGTGGCGCTTGGCCCTTCGATCTCCCACCTTTCTTTCGCCCAGCCTTCTCACGCTCCGTCCGGCTCAATGAAATACCATCATCTGACTGAACCTCGCGAGCCTGACCATCATCTCCTCGGAGATCCCACCTTCGAAGACGACGGACACGACGCTAACGACGATAGCGACGAATCTGACTCCATCCTCACCGCCTCCCCAGAAATCATCGCGACAGGGTTTTGGAAGTGAGCTTGTCCTGGATACTTTCTTTCCACTCAGTCTTCACCGACTGGCTGCTTATATAGCCTGGGTTCATCCTGAGCAGATCGCCAGCCCGAGCGTCCCACGAGTGTGAGTCCGCCTGTCCTCCGTGCTACGATCTTCGGTGGCTCACAGCACTGCTTCATAGACCTAGCAACCACAGAGCGATCTCCTCTCTCGACACAAGCTTCCTTGCTCGGTTATCTCCCTCATCATCTTTCTGGTTCAGGCTCTGTAGAATCAGCTCAAATCACAAGAAGCTCTCCCTCACCTCGACCCGACCATCGCCCCTCCATGGCTTCACTCCCGACTTTGTCTTTCAAATCAGATGGAAGTAGTGTGGAGGAATCGCACTACATGAAGACCTTCAGCGGGTCAACAGGGGATGGAAGAGATGCAGAAGGGTCCGTCACGCACGATGTCCCCGGGCGACGATACAGCAGAACAGTAGACCAGGACCCGGTTTGGACCAGGGGTGCAAAAGTATGTTCTATCCGATCTTGAGCCTCGTTCAGTGTTGTCAAGACTTCGCTTCTATCCTGCTCATCCCTTCCTTTTATCCTTCAGATCTTCTTCTCATCCATCACGCTTTTCGTGTTCACAACCATCTCTCTCATCGTCGCCCTCGAAGTCATCCAGACCAGATCGACCATCGCGACCGTGTCCCAAATCAACGTGTACCTTCAAATCCCGACACTAATCGCCCAACTCTTTCTTTGGGCAATGTCCTTCCTCGCTCTCAAAAGCAAGAACATGATCCTCATCTTTGCCGTACTCGTGTTCTCGCTCTACTTACTCCTGGCTGGCAGTAAGTCGCCAAGACATGATACTGTGCGTACAACTCTTTACCAAGTTTGAGGCTGACCTTGACTTGGTTGGACGATCGTCTAGTGGTCGAAGCCTCGCAACGAACGTCTACAGCAGGCTTGCTACGCGATCGAATCTAGTCTGTAGCATTCTTTTTACGTGCTATCAATCGATTCAGACCATCGCCGACTAACTTCGCTCATCTTTCAGTCCCGAGCCAACGACGCCCACCCCTCGGCAGATACGCGATATCATCATTATTCTCTGGGCCATTCCAGCTCTTGACCTTTTCTTCCGTAGGTGTCTCTTGATTCTTGCCCTGGATTCCAAGCATCCCGCTCCTAACAATTCGATGCAGAGGTCATGGTGGACTATTCGGCTTGGGTTCAATACAGAGAGATCACCTGGAGCGCATACAGGCGTATCTCAGCAGACATACGTTTGAGGGTTCTTTACCGTCGATATCTCGTACTCTCGGCTGTATATCTGGTGAGCTTCCGTCTCTGATTTGTGTCCTTGCCCCGTGCGCTAATATTTTATCGACGCTTGATTGATACCGCATTCGGTACCAAAGTTCTCTGGATTTTTCGCGTTCCTCACGGGTTATGTTCTCCCCTTCAGCTCTATAATCAGTTCGTTTAAATCCCGACCATCTGCCAACGGGATTCACTCCCACTCCTAAGACTACAGAACTCATTTTTCTCTCGGGTTCGCCTCCTTTGCAGTGATCAAGACGACTGGGATGAGTCGATCGGCGAAACCCTACTTGCATCCAGTACCACCCGATATTCCCTCTCAACAAGTCCTGGTCCTGATCTTTGTGCTCGGGTTCGTGGTCTATGTGGCAAGCTTGGTAATTTCCTTCTTGTCGGTGAGGAGGGAGAACTCGTGAGTGGACACGGTACCATGCCATCATGAGACTGAGTGATGAGTGTTGATTAAGTCTTGTCTGGTTTCAATCAATCCAGATTGATGATGGCAATCGGCCTTAGTGGTCAACTTTTGTATATCGTATGATACGCCTGTCTTCTCCCCCTTCGATCGCATTCGACTCATGTTTTCCTTCCTTTACCACCTGTAGGCAGCTTCAAGCTACTATGTGTATCTGCTACAAGGTCAGTTGCATGTTTTTCATCTGTATATCTCACGCCGATATCGCGCGGCCTTTCCTTGAACTGAACTTGGTCCGAATCCTTAGAAATCTGTCACATGTATACTACCCTCACCAAGGATGGCGACGTAGCCGTTTTACTTCCCGTCAAGACCATCTTTCAAACAGCCGTCGCCTCGATACTCGTCCTCGCCGCTTTCGGTTGCACGATCCAGTCGTTCTTGGGCTTCAATCAGGGATTGAAGCAAGTATGTGAGCACACTCAAGCTGGATCGATTCTCCTGTCTCTCGATTTAGGTGTTGACAATTGGTCTGCTACTTCGCCTGGGTCGCGACAGTCAAGAGGCCCCTCACCACAATCCAACCAGTGCTGGATCTTGACATTTGAATATTTTTTGCTTCTCTCGACTTTCTGTCTTGGGTATTTTTGGGTCATCTATGAGAGGATCGACAGTCAAACATTCTATGGACTCGAACATATCATGGTGTTTCTGATTCTCAGTGGGTTGAGAAGGAAGACGCAAAACGGTCAATCCAGCTTTGACCTTTCACCCATGGGACATCGAGATAAACTTTCTTTTGATATCGCGACTTCGTTCTTCTCTTCCTATACGATCCGATCCCTTGGATTGAGAGCGAGACTGACGACTGACAGTGGCGACGAAGCGCTTCAAGGGGAAGAAAGAAAGATCAGAGGAGGGGGGGGAGGGGAGGGAGGGAGAAAGGCGGGGAAGGCTTTGTTCTTTTTCTCTCCGTTTCTCACTGCGCCTGCCTTCACTAGATCGATTCCCGTCCCCGTCCCTGTCCCCGTCCCCGTCCCATTCCCCTCTCTCCTCTCCCCCTCATTCTCCCTCCCCCGCGTTCCCTTTGCGTTCCCTTTGCGTTCCCTTTGCGTTCCCTTTGATCGCTTAGACTCGAACGCGGAACGTCTCCTGACACGACTTCCCTCTGTCGCTCGACCGTCTGGAGGGAGGCTGACTGGACTGGGAAGCTGACAGCATGGCGGAGAGGTATATGATGAGCTGGCGAGAGGCTGACGAGGAGCTGCTCATCGACAGTCATACTCACACGCACCCTCACACACATACTCACACAGATCCTCACACACATACTCACACTCACACTCACACTCACACAAATACTCACACTCACACTCACACATCCTCACACACATACTCACACTCACACTCACACATACTCACACTTACACACATCCACATCTACACTCACACTCACACTCACACTCACACATCCTCACACACGACCCACGCCATCAGTCATGATCTCATCCACCCACATCACCTACACCTCCGGCCCAGCCGCTCGCTACCCCGTCTTTACGACCTCGCCCAGCCCACTGGCGACGGTCGACGGCTCGAGGAAGCCATCGGGTCCCAACTTTATCGCCCAGCTCCTCCTGCACAAGCGGCGATCTAGCTCTGCCTCTTCGATTTCGAGCAATTCTTCGTCTTCTTCTTCTTCTTCTTCTTCTTCTTCTTCTTCTTCTTCGTCGTCGTCGTCGTCGTCGTCATTCATGATCCCACCATCATCACTATCATCACCATCATCGCCATCATCGCCAGCGTCGCCATCATCGCCATCGGCATCTGCAACCAAACTCTCCAAAAAAGACAAACACACTCGAGACCTCAAGCGAGCGAGGAGGAACGGTGCGATCGTTGGTGCCAGCGATCTGGCGAGGGCGGAGGAGATGTACTGGGAGGATGCAGCCAAGGAGATGGGGTTCTAGGGCAGAGCCGAGGGAGGCAAGAGGTGGACACTAGCTGGACTAGGAAAGGATCACGAGGCTTGACGATTCTGAACGACCAGAACAATGATCATGACATTTTGACCCTGATGGACTATCACTGAGAGGTTAGAACCGTAAAATCGATGCGAGCAAAGATGTCCGTTGGAGCTGAAGAGGAAACTACTAAGCAGGAACAGAAACCGTAGGACTACAAAATGCGAGAGACGGACAGGAAGCAAGAAAGGGATGAATGGAAGAAGTCTATCTATGATGATCCTGATTATGACCTCCATAACCGCCACCATAACTCTCCTGATAGACTTCTTCTTCTCTCCCGTATCCGTATTGCTGCTGGTGGTTGTGCTGACCACCGTAATGAGGCGAAGGAGGAGGTACGAATTCTTCATCTCTTCCCCCTTCACCATAATCGCCGTGACCTGTTCTTAACTCCCTCTTCATCTGAGGCTCGGCATACCCAGCGTTCTCTTCGTCGTAGCCTCGACGACCATATTGAGCTGGATGAGCTGGATGTTGAGCTGCTTGAGGTGATCGCAGAGATTCAATTGATTCTCGAGTCGTGAAGACATCGTCAGGGTGGTTCGGATTGGTGGTTGAGAGGGGAATGTTTTCAGGCAGGTCGGGGTAGCCTCCTTTGGTGGAGTACATGCTATGTGTCGAGGAAGATGAAGAGAGGGCATAGATTTAGAGGTCAAGACGTATACCCATGAGTTCAAGAGGGTTGAGGTGAGGGACTAACGAGAAGAATCGATTGTGATCTTCTTTTTGCTACATGGGCGAGAGGTCAGAAAGCACGAGGCAGAGGCGAGTTGCGATCAGAAGAGATCTCTACATGACGCAGGACATAGATAGACCTACATCAGTCTGGTACTTCTTTGCAACTGCCAAGAAGTAAGCTTGTACGATGAAGAGAATGACCCAAATTCCGCTGTCGAAGGAATAATTTTGGTCAGTGTCATCGGACGAATTGGGATTCTAGGAATTCCAAAAATTAGAGCGGCACTCACGCTAGGCAGCCCAGATCGACGAGCGTGAAGATCCTACAGATCGTATCGCTCTCCGTAGCCAAGGACTTTGTCGTGGTTGAAGATGACGTCGTGTTACTCGATCCATAGTATGACTGGATGAGAGACGCGAAAGATGACAATTCAGGTCATCAATTAAGCCAGACATCGAGCAGGGTGCGACACGGTGTTTTTCTACCAACCTCTTGACATTCAGAGATGGCCGTGCTATTCCTAGCCCCAGAGACGACGATGAGAGCTGCTGCACAGGTAAAGGCAGCCGCAGTCGCTATCGTTGTCGAGAGGATATAGAAACGAAAGAGACCCTTCTTCTCCTAAAAGTAGTGGAAAGCAGTGAGCAACTTATCAGAATCAGTAGTCGCGTACAATGAGCTCTCACTCTGGGAAAGGAGAGCTTACCTGAACAACGCCTACGAATCCAGGAATCTGAAGGATCGCTATGAGGAAACAGATGATAGCGAGGACGTAATTTGTAAAGCTGGGGATGGCGGCACCGACGACCTCTGGAGAAGCGGTTAGCATTCCTCCAATGACGATGCCTCCGACGATCTGGGCGAGGAACAGGAAGTACATTCCTGGAAGAAGAAGGGGCGAGGAGGGAAGAGTGAGCTCTGGGATGTTTGGTTGTGGGATCAACGGTTTCGACTGACCGGTGTTGATGAGGGGTATGCAGCAGCATACGAAATCTGACGAGAGCATGGGTAGGGGGGGGGGGAGTGAGATGAGCGTAGAGTGCACTAGGTGCGAGGTATCGAGTAACAGGTGTTGTCGAGAGAGGGGGGATGGACGTCGGAGGGGAGCATCGCTTTCCTTTTCGACTGCGCTCGACCGCCATCCCTTCCGTTCTCAAGCTCTAGATTCAACGCCTTCATCCTCGCTACATCAACACTATCGACATCACCTCCACCGAACGGCTGGAATCTTTAAGGGCCATATTCCAAAATAGTGCGATCAACTCTTTCCTCCACTACATCCGACTCCCGAGTACACAGCTCACCTCCACTGGCTTCATCTACTCAATCCTCCTTCTAACTAAGCACCCAGTCCAGAGATCAGGATCGACCACTTCGAATCCCTAAGATATCCCGTCCAATTCCCACCTTCTCGCGCCAAATATGCTCGACAGACCCATTTCCCCCCAGCCTCGCTCTAACGAAACAATATGACAAGATGGTTCTCCTCTGGATGACGAGTCACAGTAGAGAGAACAAGTCATGCACGAGACGAAAGGAGCAGAGTTCAGCACCCCATCTCGGGTAGCAGAGGATTATCAAGACAATGGGACAGTGCTAGGATATTTCATCAGGACCCCACAACATAGGCTTTCCTCTCAGAAAACATATTGTCAAGAGTGTAGCAATGTCACGCTTCCTACGGATCCGATCACCGCATATGATTGAACAGAAGGAACGAACAAAAAAAAACAAAAGGAAAAGGAAAACGGAACAAAAGCCTTTTCGCTCCAGACTCGCCTCAGTCTGTCCCCTCCCCCGTGCCAGGAGCAGACGGCCCATTTCGCCGGGCTCTCTTCTGTTCCTCATCCTCTCTGGCCTTTTGGCTTAGATCATGTGTAGTATCTGTTCTTATAAGTTTAACCACTTATATGGGTCCACTGGATCCATTTGGTTTTCTTCTTTTTGCCTTGCCCGTCGTCGAGACCTCTGCTTGCACGTCTCGACGGCACGATGACCTTGGCTCTGCACTACCGCCTTGTGTTGTCAGGGATCCCCCATTCTCCACTCCATCCTCTACCTCCTCACTTTGTATCTGACTCGTCTTCCTCGTTTGGAGGCCGGGTCGAATCGATGTGACCCTCAAACATGTGATCCGTCGCCTGCTTTCTAGTTCTTCAATGTTCACTCACCCTTTCTATTGCTGCGATGTTCCGTCGATAATTCATTCAATGACCATCCGATAGACACACCTTTCCTCGATCGGCAACGTCCGTCGCGCCGTATGGGCAAAGAGTATTCATCCATCGTATCGAGTCAAAGACTATTCGAGATGACAAAGCATAAGATGCACAGACTGCACTATCCGATAGATGACTCTCTGGATGACCGTTGCTTGGCTACGTGGAAGACGTTGATTGCATGTTGTCCTCCTTCGTCCGACATCCCTCTCAAACACCAATCCCTTTCTCCTTTGCCTCTCTCAACGACATCTCGGACACCCGTAAACCCCTTCGATACGTCTTCAGTCAACCTGCATCGAAACCTTACTGACACTCGCCCTAGTTGACTCCTTCACCTCATGCTTCTTCTCCTCCTTCTCCTGAGGTTGATCGTTCTTCTGATCTCCTTTCAACGATGGTCCACTATGGCTTACTTGTTCTTCCAGTGATGGGATGATTTCGTTTCCCTCCCTCGTCGCCGCCGTCGTCGTAGGACCTAGTATTGGAGAAGGGTGGAATGATGGAGGTTCGGATGTTGGTGGTTGAGGTTCCGCTGAAGTGACTTGATTGATTCGACGATCGAGTCTTTTAGATGAAGAATTGGACGATGAGGATTTAGATGATCGAGAAGAGTGCTTGTTGGAGAGAGGTTTCTCAATCCGATCCTATTTGTCCTCGAAAGAAAAAGAGAAACAAATATTTCAAGCCAGCAGTCCAATCATTAGTGACATGGTTTGAGAGAGATGAATGTCAGCAAGAGGTTTCGGTTTTGTTGTATCTGTTCTGAGACGATCGATGGGACCGATCTAGGTGAGCATCCTGAGAAGGGAACGGAGGGCCTTACCCCTCGGATGGAAGCAACCAGAGGAATTTTGCCAACTGCATGACGAGTGATCCAGAGGATGGCTTCTACAATTTTTGAGAGAAAGAGAGAGAACAGAAGATCAAGATGTAGATCAGCTTTCCAGTCCAACCTCATCGTACAAAACGAAAAAGGTCATAAACCTAAATGATATCAGCTTGAAGGTGCCTTCTTCTTTTACCTTGAACATCATCACGATCCCTCGGCATCTCGTCGACCATACCGAAATGATTCCTCCAACGATCGAGTTCGGCTAACGAGCTTTCGCATGGGACGTCTTCAATGACGAACTTTACGAGGACGTAAGCTGCGGCAGCGATGACTTCTGGTGGTTGCAAGATGGCGAGAGGTGTTGGAAGACTTGGGTTTGAAGTCGAACAAGGAATCGATGATTGTGATATATATGTATTTGGGAAGGAGACGGAGGGATCATTGAGTTGAGAAGAACGAGATAAAGTGAAGAGAGAAAATTCATTTCCGATCCAGTCAGGTGGGGTTTCAAGGAAAAGGAAGAAGTGAAAAAAAAGTAGACAGGAGAGAAGACAGCTCCCACAAGATGTGAAATCGACCAAATGATGTAAAGAAACCCATACCTCACCTGTCATTGATGAAAGACCATCCCACCAGCTCCATCTTGCGGAACTTGACGATCGGTACATTTGCGCTTTCCAATCGTCGTAGGCCGAGAGAGAAGGGTTGGTATGGAAGCGAAGGGATAAGGTCGAAGCAAAGAGCATTGATGAGAATCTCCTCGTGAGCGAGGATACTCTTGATCCATCTTTGAAAATCCTGTTGTGCGTCGTGATTTTTGTTGTCGTCATTTGTTGTCGTGATTTGTTGTCGTCGTTGTTGTTGGTCATCGAGCGATAGATCGAAATAGAGATGAACGAATCCATCAGAACCAAGAGATGGTTGGGAGGGAAAGATGGAAATCATTGTTCACAGGTCGTTCTTCGGGGTTCATATTTGGATATTGAACGTGTCCGAGATCACGATCAGATTTCGTGATGATCATGGCGACGATCTTTTTGAGTCTCTGAGCTGTCTCACAGTCCTTCATAGCGAGGAAGAGAGCTACGGGAGCCATTTCCTGAAACAAGAGCCATTCGCGGGGGGAGGGATCGAACGAGAGTAAGGTCGTCGTCAGTCGAATCGACTGAACGCTCGGCTTGAGGCATTACGATGTCATGGGACGGGTCCGTTCCGACACTTGTTCACTAACGAGGGGAGGATAGTCCTTGATGCTTCGCCTCATGTAAAATCTCTGAAGAAAGCAAGCGGCTGTGGCAGTGGTATGATGAGGACCAGTTTCTGGTCGATTGAGTAGACTCATACCGAGTCTGGCTGCGAAGAAGACAGCCTCTTTGCGAGCGTGGAGTTCAGGTTGGATGGGGATGGAATCTGCTGAGGAAGGGGTCTTGAGGAGGGCTTGGGGCGGAAAGAGCCATTGGGGTTGAGGAGGGAGAGGGGAATGACGTTTGGGGGGCTGCATGATGGCAGGGAGGGATCGTACTGGGACGGCGGTGAAGGGGGTTGAGGGCTTGGTACTGGACTGGACGTACCGTTGGCAGTCAGCATGACTCAAGCATCCACCAGCTCGGCATTCTCCTATCCGAGCACTACCCGTACACCATCCTCATCAACGAATCACATCAACCACCACACACCAAATCATGCCACCACATAGACCCCACATCCGCCATCCAAACAACCAACAGACCGAATCCTTCCCCTCATCCAACAACCCATACCCAACAAGAGTCCCCTCCCGCTCTCCTCGTCCTCCCCTTCCTTTCGAAAGACCCTATCAGCCATCCTCCTTCAACTCCTTCCAGAGCGAATTCGAATCCAATACCGACGATTCCTCGACCTTACCCGCCCGTACCTTTCCCGCAAATTCAGCAACCACCTTCGATGACGCCCTCAAACGCTCTACCTTCTCCTCACCCGCCCTCCACCTCAACTCATCCTCCCTCGATGGTTCACCACTCTCGACGCTTGACTCTGACGGGCCTGGCACGCCTCCTAATGGATTCTACGATACCAGAACACGAATGACGCAACACAGATCAAGTTTCGGCAGCATCAGTACAAGCAACGATTCCCGGAGCAATAGCATCAGTGGTTCTGTCAGTGCTGAACCCCCTGGAAACAACCAGATAGTACAAACACGTCTGGGATCGCTCGACGGATCGAGCATAAGATACAGAGGAAAGGAAGGAAGCGGTGGAGCCAAGACTGGAGCATCAGCGGGTGTGGAGTCGATGCATCAGCAACCTGGTATCATTGGTAGGGATAGCTTTGGTAGTGGTAGCGAGGACTACTCTGCAGATACAGGAAGTTATCCTGGTCCTCCGCCGAGTGATCGTGGCTATGGCAGTATGGTAATCCAAGTACGTGTTCCTTCCCGGCTGAATGCTTTCCTTCCACCCAAACGCCCCCCAGCTTCTTACCTCTCGTAACGTTCAATCTCTGATCCTGCCGTCTCCCGAACTGCTAGGGACCAAGTTTCTACAACGGCTTTAAGGCCCCGCTCGACTTCCCTTCGTCATCGGACGCGTCATCGTCGTCATCCTCTCCCTCTCGATTCAATCTGCCCTCTACCTTTATCTCTCCCCATCACTTCTCTCCTCTCTCTCCTGCACCTGCCATCTTCCCAAACTTTGACTTCGAAGCTGGATTCGGGGGCAGGCCGTTCGCAGATGTGGAACCCCCGACGCGGGAGGAGCTCTCGACCATGCTGTCTCAGGCCCAAAGCCAGGTTGAGGCCCATGCTAGCGTCCCTCAGCAGCCGCTACAGTGCCATGAGGAGATGATGGATAGTGTGACGCTCGCTGGAGGTGGAGATGATGGTCAAACGTGAGCCGTCTGGCTGCCAATTCGAGTCATTGACTGAGCTAACGTTTCTTCTGACCTCACTGGTCACTCGCGTCGCTGTCATAGAATACAGGCGGTCTCTTGCATTCGGTGTAGTACTCACGGCGTCGAATGCTCCTGGCCGAGCGCAGAAGGCGTCGGTGCTTGCAGTAACTGTTTCTTCTCTTATTCTCTGGTACGCTCTACCAAGATCATTGTCGACGCCCACGCTAGCTCTTACGACTCATGACCTTGACGATCACTCTTATGTTCTTTCGAATCTTGTCCAGTGTACACCTCTTCCCCCCTCTCGACAGGCTGATTCGATACTCTTGTCGGCACCCATGTGCAGCTCTCCCGCCGATCTTCAGTCATCTGCGGTCAGCCCTCTGGAAGGTGAATCGACACCGAAGCAGTCAAATAGTCAACTCGCCACGTGTCCTTCAGAGAATCGGCAGGTTCCAGACAGACGAAGTAGCGTCAAGATACCAATCCCACCCATCTCCGTGCTAATCACGGGTCCCGACGAGGCGCCATCCGTATCACTTTCTACTTTGAAACCAGATCCACCCCAATCGTCAAATCTCCAGGGATTGAGCTCGTCATCGGTCAATCCGCCCGAATTTCAAACTCCTTCTCCAAGTTCAATCCCACCTCCGACGTCGTCTACCTCGCCTAATACTTCTTCCAAGCTTCGAGAACCATCCTCATCCGTTTCGTCTTCGCTTGCATCATCGCCATCTTCATCTCTATCTTCGTCAGCATCCTCTCCATCCTCCTCCTCTGTCTCGAACCAGGCTGCATCCAAATCCAAAACCTCCGATCCGACGACCAAAGGGGATTCGAGTTCCCTCTCATCCCCTTGTATCACTTCTGGAGAACCAGATCCAAACATGTCCCTCATCTTCAATCGAGTTCTCCAACTTCAGTCCAGCGCGACGAACACGTTATCTACCATAGTCGAATCCCTCCAACCTCGAAACAGTGCACATCTCCCTCGACTTCTATCGAGTTCAGAGATCGCAGCCTTGGCTACTTCGACGCCTCTTCCAGCCTCACCCTCGACTTCAGTAGATTCTTCCCCGTCGCTTATTGGTGAGAAGGTCAAGGGTAAAGGACGGGAAACAAAGGAAGTTGGGGAGTAGGGAAGATGATGAGGGAGGGTTATGGAGACAAGCACGATGGCAACGACTCCTCCGCATCATCATACCCGACTTTGATGATGAATTGGATTGGATACTGAAGAGTTGGAAAGAGGAGGAGACACGTAGGTGGCGAGGATTCCAAGGGCGACTGAATGCCGAAGAGGGAAATCCACCCCCCCCCACCCCCCCTCCCCTCCTTCCTCTCTTGTCTTGTCTTGTCTCATCTCTCCATGCTTCCTACCCAATCCTCATGGTCTCTATCAAGAAGCCAGTGAAAAAGTCCAGTCTTTTAGTCCCATCATGTTTTTACTCGAGGAATGAGGGTCATGAGCGAGTTCGTCGCAAGCAAATGGGTTTGGACATGGGAGGGCAGGGGTTTGTTGGAAGGGAGATGATGGTTTTTCGATCCTATCGTCATGGTTGACGGCTCAAAAACAAATCGTTCTTTCTCCCTCACTCTCTCTCTCTCTCTCTCCATCCTCCTCCTCCCAGCCTTACTTTCACTTTTTTTTTTTTTTTTTTTTTCCTTCTCCCTCTTGCCCCTGTATCGCACTCATGTCTCATGTCTTTTACCTTTCGCTCAACGATCCTTCCTTTCCTTTCCTTCCCTTCGCCTTGCTCACTTCTGACTCGCCTTCGTAAAACCTACAAACATTGACTTGCTCAAGATCATGTACTTGACTCTTCCTTCTTTCGTCCTTTCTCCTTGGTGTGTGCGCGTGCGTGTCTGAATGCACGTTACGCGTTCATGCTCCCACACACCTTTCTGCTCTCTTTCGATCTAGCTCTGTACTTCTTCTTTTACTTGCTTGCTTGTTTTTTTTTTTTTCTTCTTTTTTTCTTTTTCTTTCTTCGATCTTAAACGATGTGTTTGCAAAAGCAAGTCAAGTGACCCTGTTCCTGTTAGCGAGAGGATTCAACAGACAAAGGAGATTTCTTTTTCGTTGTTGATCGGGATGGAACATGATACGCTGTAGAAGATACAGTCTTTCATATATATCAAGAGTACATATGCGGTGAGGAAGGGGGGGAAGGGGGGGGGGGGGGGGCACGAGACGTCAACCAGAGAAGAGACAAGTAGTTCTAAGTCCATCTAAGGAGTAACCTTCTGCTCCTTCCACGAACCATCCTCTTGTTTGGTAAAAGTGTGCCTGAAGGGAGGCTTGGACTGTAGAA
>BCKM01000004.1:479337-618732 GCA_039545415.1 Udeniomyces megalosporus | reverse complement strand
GGGGGGGGGGGACGAGGGAAGGTCAGGAGACGAAAAAAAAAAACCTCAACGAACGTTTTGCTGAGATCTATCCACATGAGTAGGTTCAAAGACGACCAAAGAGAATCTACCCCTAGCTTCCTCGTCACCCTCACCTCCAACCTCGAGTCTCTCCTGGAACTCTTGAGGTTTGTCGTTCGGCCAGTCCGAACCGGGGACAGGTCGAAGGAAGGAAGCTCGAAGGTGAGCGGAAAGTTTCTCGTACTCTGAGATTCGGTAAGATTCCCAATCTTTCTTAGGGAGGAGAGAGAAGACGGATTGGGGCTGTGGAGGAGAGGAAGGAGAGAGATGAGGATAGAGGGAGGGGAGGGAGGGGGGGAGCATTTTTTTTTTTCTTGAGTCAGTAGGTAGAGAGACAATTCTCATTTTTTGCAAGATCATGATGGAATGATGAAAACGAGAGAGAAATACTAACGGAAGGGACTTCAACTTTGCCCTTGGGGGGGAGGTAGAGATGAACGTATCCCTGGATTCTAATTTGATCTCTGTGATGAGTCACGTAGATGGGTGACATTGAAGCAAACAACTTGATCAGGAATGAAGCCAGACTTGATCTTGTTTTGTTTTGTTTTCGAGGGGTAAAAATAATTTGCTCACCCAGTAGGGCTGGTCCAGAAAATGTACTCGGAAGGAGCGCCACCAGTCTTTGGCGAGGTGTGAGACTTGATTTGCTCGACTTTGATCCGAGATCAAGGAGTGAGAGGAGGGTCAAGTCAATCTTGGTGCAATTTCTTGGTTCGGATCGGCTCAAGGAGGACTTACCCTTTGGCATCACAGCGTCGGTTGTTGTCAGCAGCACTACAAGACGTTCCAGTGAGTGTGAGGAGGGGAATGAGTATCGATTTCGACAAGCAAGAGGGTGAGAGAAGATGAAGGACTTGGAGCGAGGGTTGGCGATGACGTACGTTCGGTATCGTTGTCGTGTTCATCCTTGACCCAACCTCGATGAACATGGTATCGAGCTCTAGGGTGACCCTCAGCGGTGACGGTCGCAAGAACGATGTTCTCTGGAATAGGGTCGAACGGCCATGGAATCGAGTCATCAGCAAGAGAAACTCGTCATCGGGCATTAGGTCTTCCTTGTTTCGCAAGATCGAGATGGATCAACGAGCTCCTCTGTGAATTGCCTTGAGGAATCGGATGTAGACGAGGGATATCAACTTACTGGCATCGAGGAAGTCCTTGTTCTTTTCGTCACCGAGGACCTGGTCGATGATGGTAGTCCAAGTAGGCTTCTCTTTGGAGAAGGTGAACTTATCCTCTGCGGGACGTTGGGCGGCGTTGTAGGAGGCGGACATTCGTGAAAAGGTCGTCGTAGGGATTTTTCTAAGACGGAAAATGGTGAGGGTCTGTTGGTTGTTCGGTCTGGAAGTTGTCGTGGGGGGTTGAGTTGATGGAGAGAGATTCGCGGAATGGAGAGGGGTTCAATCGCCATTTGACATCTCACCTCACGCGTCATTCACCACCGCCTCCCACAGATGATCCAAACCAGCGATACCATCCATCAAACAAACAGAAACAGGCACAAACAAGGAACCACAACCTAATCTTTCACTAAACCTTTCCCTCAACCAAAAAAAAAAAAAAGGGAATCCACCCTGACAACTTAGTCCTTGTTTTCCGCTCCGCTTCCGACGTAGATGGCCTTCATGAAGCGACGCCACAGTTTGCGATCTCGTGCAAGCTTCCTGGCCAGTTCGACGTAACTCGTAACTAAGCCCGCGACGAGATTGATGGTGACCGAGGTGAGTCGGACAACGAAAGATGATGAGCCCGAGGTGAGGTGGTACCAAGAGAAGGTGAAGAGCTCGACTCACTCGTAAGGTCCTTCATCTTGTAAGGAGCGAAATGGTTCCTGCTCGCTTTCCCTCTGAGCTCTTTGCTCGCACCAGGAACGGTAAATTGATCCTCGAGATCTCCCCCCTCGCTCTCCTCATCACCGGGAGAGGACTCGGGAGAAGAGAGGAGTGAGGGAGGAAGAAGATGGAGAGGAACGATAGGCTCGAATGGCTCGGTGGAATTTGGAGGAGGGATGAGGAGTTTAGGTTGGTAGGTGAGATATTCGAGTTCGTCTGGCAGATTCCAAGTACCATAAGATGGTGAATAGGATACGAAATTAGTAAACAAGTCAGCAAACAGATGGCAAACCAATAGGTCGGTCACGTACAAGCCGGCTGGACGTTCGATGGATCGTTTACGTCTGGCATGTAGAACTGCACGGCAAGCAATGCTGGAAATCAGTAATGGAAACTCGTACTCGAAAACAAGTTGGACAACTCCAAAAAGGACTCAAACCTGAGCATAACCTAATGGGGTGCCGAACCCATTCGTCCGGCTGGGTGACGAGGCGTTAGCGTGTCTTGGTACTTGAGGCTGACATTGAGGTTTCGATCGATTCTTTTTGCGTCGGCACTACCTAACACGAGGTTAAAAAGGTTGAATCCGTCAGGCGCTTTTATGTCCTCGACTGGCGACCAAAGATGAAGGAAGGCAGGACGAACGTAGTTGTCGCCCGGTACATGTGGTCGGTCTCCCTTCTTCTTCTTCTTCTTCTTCTTGTCCTTGAGATTAGCTTCCGCGTCGTCTTCTTCTTCCTTGGTTTCGTCCCAAGCTTCGGTTTCGGCTTCCTCCCTGCTGGAAGTCGACAACCAGGGCTCCTCGGGCTCGCGTGGTGCTCTCCAGGGCTCGGCTGTTGCGTTATAGCTAGAACGAAAGGGGCGGGATCTTCTCATTATTCAGCCCAGAATAGAGGTTCGATTGAATGAGAATACACTAACGTAAAGACTCGAACAGAGGGGAAGTAGGTTGGAATGATGGAAGGGGAAACATTGATGATCGTGTCTGCATCGGTGAACGTTCAGGCGGTTTCAGTACGCAGATCCGCTCACTCTCAGTCAAGACAGTCATCCGCCACTTACAATCGTCCAGGTTCGTCCTCTTTCTCCTTGGCAGATCTAAAAAGTCTTGCAAAAGATCGCCTTGCAACGTTCCACTCCTCGTTCGACTCTTGAGGATCTTCATTTTGTTAGTCTCTTGTTCGTCGAGAACATCAAAGGGAAGAAGATCTCTGGATAGCCCGGGGGCAAAAGGCGATTCGAATGCCGACAGAGTGGGAAGAGAGGTGTTGTCGGAAGCAACGTGTGATGTAGAGGATTTGTCGATGATGTGGGCATATTTCGCGAGAGTATGCGAGTCGCTATAGGGTGATAGATATGACAAGAGATGCAGAGCCCTATCAGTATGATAGGCTGGAGATCGTGTGACGAAGAGAAGAGCCAGCTACGGACACCCAGAAGAAATGGTCGACGTTCATGTGTCCAAAGGTATGTCCAACGATCGTGTCTTGGTATCGGAGCGAGAGCTGGCCATACCGGTACCAACAGTCTCCGAAATCTGTGCGAAGAGAGATCAGACTCAGTCGAACCGGAATGGAAGATAAGGCAAGAGAGCTGCCAAGACGTACAGTTTCCGGCAGCAGGGGGAACGTGGCCCGTCAGCCAAACTTGCATCCCTCTTTCTCGGAATCCATTGAGCTGGACATCGAGCCAGTCCATCTCCAAGGCTCCCGGCTCTGCACTCCCGAACCTGTGGGCACAGTTAAGTCCTAGTATCAAAAATCGCGACCAAGGGTAAGGACTGAACAGACTGCCGAGAGATGACTTACTCGCACCCATCGACGGCCTTGTTGTTGTCGTACCAGTACAGCGTGTTGAGAGATATGACAGCGAGCTTGTCAGGAATTACCTCCGACGAATAGTACGCGCCTGAAAAGCAATGAACCGTTCTGATTCAATACGATGGAAGGAAGAAAGAAAGACCTTGCATCCGGTCTCACCTCGTTGGAAAACATGATACTGGTCTATTGACCACGAGGTTCAGGCATTAGCTTGATTACAGCTATCACTGGATGATCTTGTTCATGGCCAGGTTAGCTCCGAAAAGTCGACTGACCGCTTGGAATATATTTGTGCCAGATGTCTAAGAACTCATTTGTGATCGAACTCGGGCCGGCCTCCATGATGTTGTGAGGCCAAATGTCCTAGCATGAGCAACCATCCACATCGAGTAAGCTCGTGGCCCTCTAGTCTGGGCCAGCCTGATAAGACTATGGCGTTAGGCCTCACATTGTTACCCATGGAAGGCACGACAGGGATTCCTTTGGATCGGAAGGCCTCGTACATCTTCCCAGCTACCATCCGATTCGAATCGTAGATTTCTTTAGGCGTCCGAGGGTATTCTCTGTCGATATCGTGTCTGGCGTTGTCTCCCGTCCCTACAAGCAGGATGGGGGCTGATCAGACAGCGGGACGACATGCGCCAAGATGGCGTTATGATGGCTCACAAATGACAAAATCAATCTTGTCGGCCCATTCGGTCTCAAGGAAGTCGAAGGTTATGTTAAGTAATGAGAGCGGGGTGTCGCATTCGCTAGAGTGAGGAACAAAGCGAATGAGAAGAAGCCCGAACGAGAGCAACTAGATCAGCACGTAGTCGGAGGGAGCTAGGAGCAGACAAGTCGTTAGTGCATTCTGAGCGAGAGAATCAATCCTCCCTAAAATAAGAGAAGAGGCTTCCTTGGTCGAGCGAGATGGACTTTAAGGGTGTCCTAGGGACAATTCCTGCGTCCCGCTCGGCCTTACCCATCGAAGCTGATCGCCTCTTTGATTTCCAGCCGTCGATCAAGGATCATATACGGTGAGGTCACCCATGCTGGGATGCGCTCTGAGCCCTCAGAGCTAGCTAGAGCAACTAAAACAAGCCCAAACGTCCTAAACCAAACAAGAACGACTTACGACATGCCGACACCCCAGTGACCTGCGTTTCCCTTGCGATCCTCAGAGGGCTTCTTCTTCTTTCCCTTCTTGCCAGTGTCAGGTGTTTTGTCCCCCGAGTGGACATGGCAAGCGCCAGAGATAGGATGGCCAGCGGCGTAGAACTTGTCTGGATGAGCGTCCGTCAGGCTGCAGCAAGTCGATAGCAGTCAGTCAGATTGAAGGAGGATTGAGAAGAATTACGGCATGTCTTACTGCAAGAATCTACCATGAAGCTCTGAGCAGGATGTGTGAGTCGAGACGAGAGCATGTCGGTTAGCGAGACGGGAAGCGGTTCTAGCTTCATGACGAGCGAGTCAGGAACGATGCTAACTCTTTCCGGGTCGTTCTATGGGTGGTCGGACGTGGGAAGAGGCGAGAGAAGGTGAGAATGTGAGGAGAGCAATGAGCAAGAGGAAGCAAGGTGAAGGCCTCATGTCGAGGGAGATGACCGTTGGGGGTCAACTGTCGGGACTTAGTTGAGGTCATCTCTTGATCGGACAAGCACAAGAAGAACAAGGTCACAAGAAGAAAAGGGGAAGAAAAAAAAAAGGTTAAACCGGCCTTTCACTTCCTGCCACGTTACGACCAATCCCGTACGTATAGATTCAAAGTAGAGTGGGCGTGGTAACCAAACAACTCGCAGTCCAACGAGAGTCCGTCCGAAGCATTGCTAGCGACCTCGACATCACTCCATCCCGACGACATCGACCTGACAGCACCTTGACTACTCTGTCCTCCTTCGTCCATCTCTCACGGCTTTCAAATTCGAATCAACCCCATCCAGCCCCCCTGCGTCATGCGGTTCGCCTCCTTGCTCTTCCCCTTGGCTTCAATCGCCTTCTTCGCCAAACGAGCCCACGCAGCTGCCCTCACTATGGAGCTTGCTGCCAACGATCGCTCCTGCTTCTTCGCTGATGTCGATCAAGTTGGAGAGAAAATCGGTAAGTCCGACGCCTACGTGGGGCGGCCAAGATCGTCCACATCTGCTCACCCCCGTTGCTTCCTGGCGTTTCTTTCGTTGAGGCTTCTACTTTGCTGTCCAGTCTGGAGGCAACTTCGATATTGATTTCATCGTCCAGTGCGTTGAGCCTCGAGGTTCCGTTCACGCTCGTCTGGTCTGATGGACTGACATCGCACATCCCGACCCGCCTGTTAGTGATCCAGACGACAAGGTGCTTCTCGAAGGTGAGGCAGAGAAACAAGGCGACTACATCTTCACTGCCAACACCATCGGAGAGTATTCGTTCTGCTTTGAGAACGAAGCTTCGATAACTGACAAGACCATCGATTTCGAGTACGTTCCTGCCATACTTTCGTTGAATTCCGACGTCCGCTCTGTGTTCATCCGAACGACGGTTTGCTTCGCGAACTGACACGAATCGACATTGCTGCGTACTCAGCATCATGGTTGAGTCTGAACCTCGTCGCGAGTTGCCAGGGAAGACGGCACCAATATCAACCCACACGTCTTCCCTCGAGGAATCCATCTACAAGCTTAACGGATTGCTCTCCTCAATCGTCCGAACTCAAAAATAGTGAGTCGCGCGTCACCCGATCCGTGTGTCTTGATGGATCGTCCCATTGATCTTTCTGATATCGGCATTGTAGCTTCCACACTCGGAACAATCGAAACGAGTCGACAGTGCGCTCGACTCAATCGAGGATCTTCTGGTACTCAATCTTTGAGGCGTTCGCAGTATGCCTCATGTCGTTGTACGTCGAGGACCTTTGTGTTGTGAGGTGTGGATGAGTACTGATAGGTTGACGGGCAGCTTGCAGGTCTACATTCTCAAGACGTTCTTCTCGAGGACTGCGAGTCGGTATCGCGTGTAGGGTTTTGGGGCGAATGATTATGAAAGAGTCGCAAAATGTATACGTGTTCGTGGATGTTGAGAAAGAAAGTACTGCGGGTGAATTCATGTCGAGGGAGACTCATCTTATATGCGTTGATCCCGAGCGTCCACCTCGTCTTGCCCCTTCCCCGGGTTCATTCATTGATATCCTCCTTCACCTCGCTTCCTCTACAGACACATCATTAGATCGATCCACCCGTACCCATCATGACCAGCACCTTGGCACCACGCCATTCACCAGCCCTCTCACCCCTTCAATCGCGTTCACCCTTCTTCCTCCCTCCCCGCAACAATTCCAAGTCCCGCTCCTCTACCAACAACCCTTCGTCATTTCTCTCCAAATTATCCAATCGCATACCATCAAGATGTTCCCGCTTCATCTTCCCAAGATCTAAAGCCCGATTCGTGTTGCTCGTCGTCCTCCTCTCGACCGTCACCGTCGGCGTGCTTCTCTCTTTCTCTATTCTCACCCTCGACCTGCCGCCTATAGACGAGTACGACAAACCGAATCGTCACTTGATAAAAGAAAAGATATCACGTTCCTTCGAAGGTACCGTCCACGCTCAAGTCTCTCTCAAGGAACCCAACGCGACATGGGAGACTCATCAGAACCAAACATTCTCCATCTTTGACTCTCTATTCTCGTCCCATCTGGCTCCTCCGCCATGTTCCGATCGTGTCACAACCAGAACCCGACTTTGCTCTCCTGTCTTCCAAGCAACCTCATGAGATAGGTTGCCCTCAGGCCTCGTCGCCCACCGCTCCGTTGCTCTTCCTCGGCATCTTCTCCGCTCCTGGATTGCGCGTCCGTCGTGCACTCCTACGGAATCAGACTAAGCCGGATTGGCCGACCGACCTCGTCGAGTACAAGTTCATCTTTGGCCAACCAAAGAACAACGAGGAGGCGAGGATGCTGAGCGCGGAGCAGGAGGAGCATGGGGACATTGTCATCGTCGATTCGGGGGAAGGCGTAGATGATGGCAAGACGCACGCGTATTTCGAGTGGGTAGCGACGAAGAGGGAAGGAGAAAACCCAAAGTTTGTTATGTGAGTTACCGACCAAGCACTGCTCTCATCGTGTGAATGCGGGATGGTGGCTCGCTGACTCAATCAACTCTTGAACCCTTGCGCTTCTCTGCCTCTTTCGCCTGGTTTCGTCAGGAAAACGGACGATGATGTGAGTCTCAACATGATTTCTCCTTTCCTGGGTACCCTCTGAACCCGATCCGTTCGTTCTCCAGACCCTTCTCGTCATGCCCAACATCATCTCTGGCTTCTCCGCACTCGACTGCTCCAAGAATATCTATTGGGGCACCTCTTGCGGCATCACCTACCACTTTCCCTTTTACTTCAGAGGGCTTGGATACGCTCTCTCATGGCCATTGGTGAGCTAATCCTTGATACAGGTGGTTTCCATGGGGCAGTTACTGACAGCCTTGGCTTCCGTTTGATCGCTTTCAGGTCGAATGGATCGGGAAAGCCGATATGTACGAATGGGCTCTTTCCTTCTCTCTTGATTCCCTCTGGCTAACGCTCTCAAGGGTCATGGTTTGTTTCGATACCTAGTGATCCGGCCCATGCTACAAAGATAGAAGATGCCCGAACATCCCAATGGCTTCGCAACCTTGATCCAGTTACGGATCCAGTCCAATTTATCGACATGGGTTGGACGATGGGTGATTACAACCGTGAGTCGTCGGCTTCCTCAATGGACTTGACTGTAGAAGAAGAGATTGATTGGTCCTCTGCTTCACCGCTTATCTGTATTCGCTAGAGCTCGATCTATCCCTCGAGACTGTCGCATTACGTGAGTGGTGTCCTTCAGTCCCAAACTTCACTCCTGATACCACTCAAATCTTGCCTCATCGACTGACGTTCAGCTCCTCGAACGAACCGTTCCTTCCCCAGATTGGCTCAAGTGGGACGAATGGGTGGTCGAGCAACACGCTCGGATCAAGAAGCTCTGGGCAGACGCGAAACGACCGTACGAAGCCGGTCAAGGAATCGATCCAAAGCTCTCAATCGAAAAAGGAAAGACTCAACCGGAAGCGGCAGCCAAGGAGAAGGAGCGACAAAAAGCGGCTGGGTGGGATGTCTGAGCTTCCGGGCTTGGACAGTGAGGGGATCGAGGATGATGGGGAACGGGTAGATTAGGGCGAGACAAGACGAAGAATACTTGTGCTTTGGTCGTACCAAACAAGAGATTCTTGTCAATAGAAATGAAGAAGGAAGACGTCTTGGTTCAAGTCTGATGGTCGAGGGAGTGAAAGAAAGGAAAGGAAAGGAAAATGGACGTGACTATTCTCTCCCGCGGGAACGACACGTGAACTCGGCGAGGGGAGAAGGAAGGAGAGAAGGCTTTGAGGGAGAGAACCAACAAACGATCATCTCGATAATGACCACCTCGTCGCCTACATACATCGCTCTACCTTATATCGACGTTCAGAAAGATTACGCGAACGTCATTCGAGATGTCCAGCAGTCCGTCGTGAGGGCTGAAGACTTTTGGATTTCAGCTTATCACGAGGGTAGACCTACTGTTCATGGAAAGGTAAGTAGCTAGTCTCGCTTCGGTAGCGCTTGGGTTTTCCGTTTTCTTCTTCCATTCTTCACTGCTATCTCGCCCAACTTCGAGTTCTCCAAACTCGACACCAACACCACCAACACCACCAATCACACACCAAGTCCGACCCTTCCCCGTACGACGTGGATCAGATCTGATAGCTCAACAGGTTTCACCTTTCGACTGCCTCTCCCTCATCTCCTCTCATCACAGGTCAGCTGTACGCGAGATCAAGATGGGGACTTGGTAATGAGAGCCAAGGATGGTATCGTACTTCATCGTACAGGCGAAGATGATGCTGTAAACCTCGATCCTCTGTCTCCTTCTGTGACGTCTTGTTGCCCACACTGACGAATGAATCATCGAACAACTACGAACAAAGACCTTCTCCATCTCAGTTCCATCCCTTTCCATTCTTCCAACGCCAATACTCAAACCACTCCAAACGCTTCAACCTTCATCGTCATCCTCCTCACCCATCCCGAATCAACTCAACACATTCGACGTCTCATCATCACATCCCCAGCTCATCGTTGGCGGTGATGATGGATCACTTGGGTTGTATGTTTACGCGGGCGAGAAGAAAGGAGAAATGAGGAGATTCAAAGGATGCGTAGGGGATTGTCTCGAGGCAAAGTTCTTCCCTAGCGGAGAGGTGAGCGTTTCTAAACAATCGCCTCCATTTCCTCTTCGGTTTCCTCGCATCAGCGTTGGGAARAAAAAAAAAAAAAAAAAAAAGTGTCTTGCATGGATTCACAGAAGAAGAAGAAGCTAACGATAGGAATGAAACTATATATAAAACAAACTCCTTGCCCGTTCTCACCTTGTCTCAGGTATCTATCGCATCCACCCTCTCTACGCCGATCTTGATTCATTCTGCTTCTCCATCGACATCCTCGAATTCTCCTTCTTCCCTCTTACCAGCTCAAACCTTAACCCCTCATGCTCGACCAACGACATCTATAGCTTTCATCGGTCGAGGTAGAAAAATCATCACAGCTTCCAAGGATCGGACCGTCAAACTCGTCAACGTAGCCGATAACGCCGTTCTCTCATCACTGTCCTTTGGGGATGAAGTTTTGACGGTATGCTGGGGGAACGATGGATCGAGTGAGGAGGAGATGGAGGGGGAGGAGAAGGGTTGGGTGGGATTGAAAAGTGGAGGGGTTTGGGAGATTAGATTAAAAACTGACAGCAATGAATTGGTGAGAGGTCAGAAAGTTGGTGGAGAGTGTGATGAGGGTAGCATCATGAGCGTGGCTTTCGATAAGGTGAGTTTAGGAGAGGGATTTTCATCGTGTTGGTCCCAGGTGAAGGAAAAAAAAAAAAGGAAGAAGAGGGTGTGAGGAGCACAACTGACTGTTTGCTTTCTCTCCTTCACTCTCTTTTCGTCTTCGCTTCTGGTTTCATCTTGTTTTCTCTCAATTTCCCTTCCCCCCCCCGGAATAGACGAAGTCCCTGCTCGCATCGGGGACTTCTACTGGGATCATCTCCATCTTCTACATCTCTCCTTCTCCTATCTCTTCATCCAACGATGGAGGAGCCACCTCCTCATCATCAGCATCATCATCATCATCATCATCATCATCAAAACTCATCAGTAAATTCCGTCGATCACCCGGATCCATCAAGTCAATCGCTTTCCTTCCCGATCATCCTCAACTAGACCTCGCCTCTGAGGATAAGGAACCAGGTGGAACGACGAGTCGTCTTCTGATTGGAGGAGAGGATGGGATGCCTTGGATAGCATCCTCCTCGACAGATTCAATTTCGAATGATGGAATGAATGTCGACGATGCTGTTGTCGTCGATGAGAAGGAAAGACAGCGTTGGAAGGTGGAGGCTGAATTGGCGGGTTGGGAAGAAGGGATCGAATGTGTCCGAGTTGTTAGAAGGGAAGCAGAAGGAGGAGCAGGAGGAGGAAGGATCGAGATGTGGATCGGAGGTAAGGAGGGAATCGCGAGGTATTGAAATATTTTATTTTTTATTTTATTTTCTTTCCACAGACTGCATTGAAACCATATTTCGAGTCTCAATACCATCAACTTGGGTGTCAATCGATGTCTTATCTAATTTCCAGGCCGTACCACCAGAGCGCCTCACGAATCTCGCCGGGTTTCTCTCTCGAGATGGGGAAGAGAAAAGAAAACGGGTTCATGAAAATGACAGATGAATGTCAAGATGATCGAAGCGAAATGATGAGACAAGACGGGAACGAGGATGATGAAAAAAATGAAGAACGACGTGAAGTGTCGAGGAAGGTGTGAAGGAATGAAGATACCGGAAGCCGAGATAGGAGTGTTGGGAGGTATGAGATCCAAGGGGAGGGAGCAAGGGGAGGCCAAACATGGGAGGGCACAAAAAAGCCAGGATGATACGTTAGAAAGAAAGGGGGGGGGGGGGGGGGGAAGCAGAGATATGAAGATAAAAATCAAGTCCCCTAGTGGTGGAAAAGTCGAAGACCGGTGTGAGCGAAGCACATGCCGTACTCGTCAGCAACCTCGATGCAAGCCTTATCCATGATGGAACCCCCTGGAGCGGCGATGAATGAAACTCCCGATCGCTTAGCTCGGTGAACGTTATCAGGGAATGGGAAGAAAGCGTCTGAGCCACAAGCGACGCCAGTCAATTTTGACATGTGTGTTGAAATCTCTTCTTCGGTCAGGGGCTTGGGAACTTCAGAGAAGAGGGAAGCCCATTGGTCGTGTTCGGACGGGGAGGACTTGAAGGCGGTTCCGGTGACGAAGAGGTCGATGGCGTTGGCTGAGGAGACAGAAAGGACAGACAGGGAACAGAAGGTTAGCCGAACGAAGGCATGTCTTGTCCGATGCGCAAAACAACGAACCCTTATCGGCTCGCTTTGTTCCCTCCTTGAAGGGCAAGTTAAGGACTCGCTCGTGATGCCTGAGCCACCAGTTGTCGGCTTTGTCTCCTGCAAGTCTCGTGCAGTGGATTCGGGACTGTTGACCAGCTCCGAGTCCAATGACGGTTCCGTTAAGAGCATAGCAGACAGAGTTTGACTGTGTGTACTTGAGCGCGATAGTCGCGACGAGAAGGTCTAGGGTAGCTTGTGAGGTGAGCTAAAGAAAAAAAAAAGATAGGAGGGAGAAAAGGAAAGGAGGAAAGAAAAGGGTGTGATGATGAGGTGACGTTGAGTGAGGTGAATCTTTCAACGCAAGAGTCTCTGAGACGTGTCTAGAACAAACCTCCTTGTTCTTGGTGACGATGTTCTTGAAGAGGGATGACTCGATCTTGATATCATTTCGTCTCTGCTGGAGAGAAATACCGTAGACCTGTCGAGTCTCGATGTCTGAGGGAACGTAATCGGGATCCATCTAATCGATCCAGAAAAGTGACATGGTTCGAGCGTTAGAATACTAATAGGCATAGCCGACGGAAGGAAAACTGGAAGGGCGAGGCCAAAACGACAAGATAGAGGAAAAGAGGAACGGACCTCGAGGACGCAGTACTTTCCACCCTTCTTCTTCTTGAGGATCTCGAGAGCCTCGGGCTCGTATCCGGGAGCGATAACTCCATCGGAGACCTCTCGGTTAATGATTCGAGCGGTAGCAGCGTCAACTGGGTGCGAAAGCCCGATGAAGTCTCCGAAAGACGACATTCGGTCAGCACCTGGAAGAAAGCAAGACAAAAGATGAAAGGATTTGAGAGATCGCGATGGCGTTAGACGAAAAGAGCTTCTATACCACGGCCAGTTATGCTCATATCGAGATGGAGAGAAGCAAATGAGCTTCCTTGACGAACCTCGAGCTCGAGCGTAAGCACTGGCGAGAGGAGTGAGGGCCTGCTTCTTGTAGAGATCCTCGACACCAAAGACCTGAGCTTCGATCTCGTTCAAAGGGAGACCAAGAGCAGCTCCGGCAGGAGAGACGTGCTTGAAGGAAGCAGCGGCGGGAAGCACGTGCTCGAGGTCGGCAGTGGCAGCAGAGAGCTCCTTGACGAGAGCATAAGAGTTGAGAGCATCGAGGTAGTTGATGTATCCAGGAGATCCAGAGAGAACTGTAAACATCTCAGTTTCGAGGTGAGACGGTAAGATTGAACCAAAGCAGAGCGGTTTGAAATGGAAGGACATGACGGGTCAGACCAGATGAGAGAAGAAAGAGAATCAAAGCGACAGGAACGTACCCTTGATGGGAAGCTGTCCCTCGGTAACGAACGCTTGAGCAGGAGCCTGGTGAGGGTTGGCACCGTATCGGAGCTGCATCCTCTGGACGCCAACTGAGCTCTTCTCCTCGCCGCCCAACGAAGCGTACTCCTTTCGGAAGTAATCCCCGATGGCACCATCGTACTCAGCAGTAGCCTCGAAAGCCTTGAGGGCGAGTCCCCGCTTGGTCTCCTCGCTGACCTTTCCGTCCTTCTTCCACTCGGCAATGACGGTGTCGTAATCGGATGGCGAAGAGAGAATGGAAACTCGAGCGTGGTTCTTGGCAGCAGCTCGCAGAAGAGTGACACCTCCGATGTCGATCTCCTCGATAGCTCCAGCGAGCGTGCACTTGGGGTCGGCGACGGTCAGGACAAAGGGGTAGAGGTTGCAGACGACGAGGGTGATGGGGGAGATCTTGTTGGCGGCGAGGTCGGCAAGGTCGGACTCGATTTCTCGGGAAAGGATGCCTGCACGATGGCGTCATACGGTCGGTGTTGGAGAAGGATGTGGTGGGTACGATATGGCGGACGAGGGTTCGACCGTCAACTTAGGTTTTTCTTGAGTGCATCGGATGTGAAGCGGACATCGAGGGACAAGGGCGACTGACCTCCGTGAACAGCAGGATGAAGAGTCTTGACTCTACCACCGAGCATCTCAGGTGCCTTTGTGATGGACGAAACATCCCTGTAGTGTGAAAGAGGACCAACTGAACCAGTCAGCGAGGTAATTTTACGAAGTTGAAGGTCGGAGCGAAAGCAAAACGGAGCATGTCCGTAGAGCCCGAAGGGAAATCAAACAGGAAGGGAAAGAGACAAAAAGGAAACTGACTCAATCTCCATACCAGCCTCCCTGATCTGCTTGGCAGTTCCCCCTGATCCAAGCAGCCTGAAACCAAGCTCGGTGAGGGACTTTGCGAAGGGTAGAAGACCAGTCTTGTCGTAGACGGAAAGAAGAGCTAGGAGGAAGGAAAACAAGAAAGGGTCAGGATTCGCTCGGTAAATGTCATGGTCAGTTTTAGCTCACCGATGGGCTTTTCCTGAGTAGATGTTGACATGGTTGTATGCTCGTCGGTTTGTGATGGAGGTGGCAAGATAAGGACGGTTTCTTTCTCAGGACTTGCCAAAATTCAAGAATTTCGGGAACCAACCGAACATCCACCAACGACGATAACCGGACACATCATGCCCAACAACAAGAGACATACAAAGAAGGTGAGCACCTGTTCCGAAAACAAACAACATAAACCATACCAAGCTCACACATCCCCCCTCCAAAGCAAATGCAAGGGACAATGGCCGACGTCCATCCCTCGTCAAGGAGAGGTCAGTCAATTCCGATCAGCCAGTTTCACTTCTGCTTGTCAAGCTCATTGTCAAACGTTCCCTTCACCCACTCAGCTGGACAGCTCGATCGAATTGTGCTCCGTAAAAATAAATTGACTCGAGCCAAGAACTACGCCCAACGCGCGAAGGGTCACAAGCGTCAGTCTTTACCTCATCCGTCTTACTACGACACCTGACATGAGCTCATCTCCTTTTCCCTCCTTGATCAATCATCACAGTCGAACGACCTATCTTCTTCCATCTCTCTCTCCCACCCGCTCCCTTTGAAGCCTACGACCTTGAATCCCTCCACGAACTCATCAAGGACGTTTACCTCACCCGAAACGATGACGAGCTCAACGAACTCAAGAAAGCTCGGAGAACAGGTAGACCAAAGGCCAAGAGAGAGATCGAAATTGAGGAGATCAAGAGGAAGGAGAATGCAGAATACGAGAATGGTTTCGGTAATGAGAACATTCATTCCGTCCAACTCACCATCTGGATCTCTCCTCATCGCTGATAATTCTTGTTTCCATCCTCCGATATCACCTGTCAATCACTCGTCTGCTCACCACTCCCTTCTCCAAAACAAATTATACAAACAAACAAAAAAGAGCTTCCTGATCTGCTGCACCCACCAACAGTCGAGCTTCTTCGAACATGGAATACAGGCGACCCAGCCTTCCTCGACCTCATGCGATACATCCGAGTTTCCACAAAGCATCCTGAATCCATCGTCATCGCCAAGAAGGGTCTCGGAGTGAAGGTCGCCGAGGAAGGTGTCAAGACGGGTTTGGTGGTCGAAGAGAGTGAAGGACCTTCGTCATCGACAATGGACGTTGAGGGACCTGCGCAGATCGAAGCCGCCGAGAGTAGTCGTATGGCTTGAAAGATCAGCTTAGACTGTACAACTCGATCGAGTCGTACAGGATCGGATTCTCGTAGGGGTTTTGTTTCTCCTAGCTCCCAGCCCCCCCTTCTTTCACGATCATGAATTGTTGTACCAGTATGCCCAGACCAAGATCAAAATCTAACACTCGAATGATGACCTCAAGTTACAGCTCGCTAACCCTCTCGCCCGACTCCGCGACAGTTCAAAAACAAAGCATTTTATCTCAAAATCCCCCTCCCTTTTCGTCGTCCAAAACCTATGTCTCTGACTTCATTTCTTACCCGCGAAAAGGATGACCGCCGGCCACTCTACTTCAACGCCTTCCTTTCCATTGACACTGACCCCCTTCTTACCATCCCTCTTCAGATCCCTCTCGACTCCAACCTTGAGCTCCTTCAGGTAGTTTTCGAGTAAACCTTCGGCTTTCTCCTTACCATGATCTGATTCAAACTTGTGCCAACTCGACCAAGTTCTCTTGTACCCTCTCAGGTCTTCCCAACTCATCGTCTTTCGAAGACTCAACCTCCTCTTGTCAATTCCTTCCCTAGGATCGGTTTTGATCCTCAGGAAAGTGGTCGGATCCCAGGGAGTAGTGGAGGTGGTGGTGGTGATGGCAATTTCAGTGAGATCGTCTAGGGTAGGTTCAGATCTTAGGGTCGATGAAGGTGGGAAAGATGAAGATAGTAAGGAAGAAGGTTGAGGTTTGGATGGAAAGGGGAGATCATCAAGAAGGTTCTCGACGATCCTTCGACCAGGCTGTTGCCAGTAGGGTCCAAGTGAATCAGGTCCGTTGGAATAGGTCGAGATCAAGGGTTGAAGAGAAGGATGATCTGGGAGAGTCATCTCTGGAATCGAACGATGACGGCACGAAGAACGATGATTTCCCTCGACAGTCAGCTTTCTTGTTTTTCTTTTTCCTCCGTTTTTTTGTTGCAAGAAAGGAGGTGAAAGGAAGGAAAAAAAAAAAACTCCGCAGATGGAAGATTCACCTGAGTATCCACAAAACGCTACACTTCCTCCCTTCTTGAGAACTCTCCCTAATTCCCGCCAAACCTTACCCATCTCGAACCTAGCGTATGATCGTCGTGAATCGCCACTTAGGATCAATGCATTCGACCAGGAAGATAGCGAACATTCTGAAAAGGAGTTTTTTTTTTTTTTTCAAAAACGTACCAGTGTGCTGCTTGTCCCGCTACGACGAGATCGACTGATTCATCTTCCAACCAATGAAGGTTCTCACCGCTACCGACTCGATACTCGATTCGTTTGACGTCATCGTCCATGGTGGTCGTCGAGGAATGGGAAGAAGGTTGAAGTCCGACGTCAATCATCTTTTGAGATGGATCAACGCCTACCACGTTTCTGAATTGGGTTGAGAGTTCTTGAGCGATGAAGCCTCTATTTAGGTTTTTCAATTCCATCATAAACAAGAAGCAGAAAAGAGAAAGAAAAAATTTAGCAGCACGAAGAGGAAACGAGGGATGAAGTCTTGAGACGGAATGAGCATTGACTTACGGTCCACAACCTAGGTCGACAGCTCGATCCCAAGTACCTCCGTTCTTGGAGCGAGAGTGAAATGCATAGATGGTTTCGTAGAATTGCTGTGGATAAATGGGTCGACTTTTTTTTGGGGGGGGGCGGGGCAGTGAGAAGGGGAAGGAGAAGAGGCAGCACCGGGCAGGTCCGACGGGGTGAGCCAGGTTTTAAAGATGGTCTCGTCTCGAGGATGGAGCAGAGGATAAGTTGGGGTACGCACCAAGCGAGGTAGCGAGAAGAATCAAAGGTCTTTGCAGCGAATGTCGACATGAGGAATCGAGTGATTCAAGGTTGGGGAGAAGACCGAGTTGAGCCTTGAGCGTTTTTTGGGGCTGCGCAAAAGGTTCCCCCCGCTCCGAAGGAGTCCGACTCGGTGGAGAGTCCCGAAGGGTACTACCGCTTACGAGAAATCTCCTCGTCGTTTGTTTGAGAGGTGTCGATGGACTGCGATCCATCGTGTCATTCGATACTCGAGCCATGATACATGACGTCCCTCCTTCATCCCAAAGACAGATGATGACGTCCCTCCTTCATCCCAAAGACAGATCTACCTTGCCGCCTCATGACAAGTACCTTCTCTCAAAGCACTTCTTTCTTTTCCTCTTTCCCCTTACCCCAAGGCCAGCTCCAATCCAACCAGCTTCCACCTTCCAAGCTCTCCCTATCTCTCCCCATCCTCACGTGCTTCTTTTCCTCGAGTTGACGAGACCTCAATCCTCCATTCTTAAAACTCCCTTTGGCGAGTGGACCTAGTCCGACTCTTCTGACTGCGTTGAGTTTTCGAACACCCAATCGAGTGAAGAAGATCGTACTGAGGAAGACCAGACCTGATGTCCAGTAGAAGAGACGAGGATCTTCTTCGAAACCGGAAAGGAGCTGAGAGTAGGAAGAGGTAAAAGGGTGTCGAGGTTAGTCACGCGGACGATGAGGTGAAGCATCTCGATCGAGGAGCGAAGACGAGTTGAGGCCCGAGAGGAATAGAAAGCGTCAAGACTCGCATTCATGCCAAAAATGCCTGCGATGAGAGTACCAAAGCCCAGGCCGATGCTGCAGTTTCGCAAGAGGTGGTCGTCTCAGGGACACAATCAGTCTGAGCGCGTTTTCATCCATGGGACCGATCTACAATCAATGTCGACTTACCCGAGCAAACTGAGCTAAAACAGTCGACGAGGTCCCAGACAAATGAAGTCAGCTCTACGCCTTTTTTCGTTACGCCTGAGAACACAATTTGACAGCCCAAGAAGGTATGTACTTTGAGATCCAGAACGAGCAAAGCGTTTCGAGAGCTGGCCAGCAGCAATTCGATGATCTCTTGTGTCCTGTAGCGAAGGTTAGGTCCAAAGTGTGCGTTAGTGCATGGTCGTTTTTGAGTAGTGACAGAAAGGTTGGACTTACGAGTTTACATTGGCCGATGTAGTTTGAATCTCGCTGATCACCTCTTCCAATCGTTGAGAGAATGACTCTAGCATGAGTTCCAGATCTTCTAGTCCACCTTTAGCTGAGCGATCAGGGACGGTTTGGGACAGTACCATCGCTTGGATGATGTCGTCTAGAAACAGAGCAAACCGGCCGATCAGATCCACCTGGTCAGTCTTCGCCTGGAAAATATAAGGGCTGGATATACATACCATCGACCAGACATCGTTCCACTGCGTCGTTGACCAAGCCTACCCTCTCTCCCAGACCAGACAGGTCCTTAGTCAGCTCTAGAAGTTTCATCAATGAGTCTCTGGAGATGGATGTCTCGAGTGAACCCAAAAGCTCTCTCGTTTCGCGACGAATCAACGTCATCTCGGCTTCGAGCGTAGAGGCGACGGAGAGGAGGAGGGAGTCCAGTGCTCGATAGGAGAATGGTTCGGAGGCTAGCTCGGCCGCGTCGATATGTCTCTGGAAGATCGAGAAGGGGAAGAGGTCAGTGTATGTGTTGAGACTAATGAATAACAGGGATAGAGGGCAAGAACCTTGAGATTGTGCATGTACGCGCTGTGGAGTTCAGATGTCGGTCCTTCGGCAGAGTCGAAGATGACAATCTCTTCATTTCTGATGAGAGCTCGGACGTAGAGCATGTTCAGGATGATGCAGTGATTCCGTCTGGGAAGGATGGTAGCGACCAGGTTTTGACGACCAGCGTACACGCCTGAAGGGTGAAGCGATCAGAATGGATCCTGATGAGTCTCCCTATGGTCGTAGCTGGACTCGCCTGCTGTGATCGCGTTGTTGCTATCTAGTGGCTGAGAGGGAGGAATGCTCAAGTCAGTCTGAACGAGATATGCAAGTCAAGCGTTTCCTCCTTCAGGACTCACCCGAACATCCCTGGGATGTATGCGAAACGAAGAACAGATCTCTGACTTTGTGTAGGCCAAGTGAGGCTGAGTGACCTCTCCGTTTGAGTCCAGAATGGTGAAGCCCAGTCGGACCTTTACGTTTCCCTTTTCTTCTTCTGCTCTCTTGAAGACATGAAGTAGTTGATCTCTTCGACCAACTATGGTTGGGTTGGATTCATCTTTACGTTGTTGATCGTCAAGTGAGAGGTATGTTCGAGATATGGATATAGCAAAGTGTCGAGCTGTTGGACCTGGTGAAATCTTGCAAGGGTTGGAGGGTACCGATAAGGATTTGATTGCACGGTTCAAGAAGCGGAGGCCGATGGTGGCCGATGGGTTCATGGACTACGAAGTCGAAGGGATGTCAGATGAGCGTGAGAAGGAAGTCGTCGTCGTCGTCTTCCTCAACCCTTTGAAACGTCATCGTCCGACTTCTGTTGGTCTAGTGCCGCGCTTTCCCTCTACATCCAGCTCGAATCTTTCGCCCTATCTCACTGCATCTCTACATCGACAGCAGCCATGTATCAGCCTCAACACACAAACTTCTCCCATCCAGAGCATCTCAACCAACTCCCTCAACCAAAGCTTGAATTCCTCTTCCATCTAGAGTGTCAGTCCCTGGTCCCTCCACAGTCCTAGATTGCCGCGCCATCTGACTCTAATATATCTCAATCACCATCTCAGGCGACATGGAATCTTTCCGGGAAATCGGAAAAGGTCCCCATGGACTCAGGATGAATGTCATGTTCAAGGGTGGGAAATTCGAGGGTCTGTACTCACTTGTCTCCAGCCCCGTTTGACCGTGTAGACCAAGACTAATGCTACCGATAATCCTGCAGGACCCAGGATGCGAGGCACTTTGGTTCCAGGTCCGTCGATCTTGGTTGGGTGTGATGAGCAGCCGGTCCGGTACTGATGATTCTCGCTGTCAACGATTCTTCTGGTTCTTACTCCCATCCGTTACATTCGCTGTCGGTGTCGAGACAGGCGGAGGAGACTGGGAAATTGTCGACGAAGACAAGACGGCACATTTGGACACCCGATACGTCATGGAGGTGCGTGCTGATTCACATGGTCTCCTCACCTTGAAAGGAGTCGGTCAGGACTGACGTTGGCAGGACGTTGTTCCTCAAAATCAGACCCATGATGGAGTGAGTGTACATTTCTTCGTCGATGAGGTGGAAATACAATCGAATACATGAAGCAATCAAAACTGATCGCCATGTTTCTGACCCCAGGCCGCCATCTACATTCAGACCCAAGGGGTCCGAACTGGTCCACCAGAAATCCTCGCCAAACTGGGTGATGATACGTCCATCAAGGCCGACCAATACTCCATGAGACTCTCTGTCACCTTGGAGACGGGAGATGAGAGGGTTAGTTGGTTGGCTATGTGTCCTCGATCCGAATGGCCATGTCTGATTCTTGTGTTGGGCGGTTCAGTACTCGTGGCTCAACAAGGTGGTGGCTATCGCTTCGGCTGCGCGATGCGGCGATCAAGGTGAGCTTCATCAGCAGGTTGAGATCGGCGCACTAGGAAACATGTATCTGATCCAGATGGTTCGCCCATACAGTCGTTTATGACTGCTATCAACTCGTGTAGCATACACGTGACTGGATCTACCCTGTATTGTAATGCACGCGTCCAAGACAACTGATGGAACACCGAAGATGAGCATTTGGTGGGTAAATGGCAAGCGGTGGCCGAGAGGGCACGTACCCTGATCATGCTGAGCCTGAAGCTCGATACGCCGTGAAGAGACAAGAAAGCCAAAGCTTCGCGATCACCGGCATCGAAAGACCTCGTTCGACGCGTCCCAGTGATTCTTCTGATTCCTCCTTTCCCTACGAATCATCAGACTCCTTCCTTCAACCCGTCTTCTCTCTTGACTCTCCCATCGTTGTTTTGGACGCTCGTGTCGCGTTAGGATTGTTTGAGGCGTTTGTCGAATTTATGCGATCTATCGTGTAAGCGACGTTTCTGTTGTAGTTTTCAAAGAGACGAGAGGCAATGACGATATCTTGGGTTGAAGGAGAATTGATGATCTCCTACGAGAGGGGTGAATTGGCAAGAGGACGCGAAGGAGAGCAAGGGAACGTGAGCAGACAAGGCGACAGGGGGAATGGGATGGTATCGTCGAAAGAAACAAGGACGAACCTCGAGGTGGAAACCCAAGTCTCTTACAGCCTCATTGCACTTGTCGACGTTCTTGATGATCCTAGCAAGGAGAAGACTCTGACGTTCTAGGTGAGGGTTCTCCATCGTGTGTAGATGCCGGAAGAGGTCGGGACTTTAACGGAATGGGGGATCGAGTCTTGACAAGATCCTGAGCTGAGCCAATGTTGAGCCCCTCCCTCGTGTCGTTCACTTCGTTTCTACCTCCCTCCACCTTGTATCGTCATGTCATCTCTCCACTCAACCATACCAGGTATTCGCAGTAGGCTCAACTCATCATCTCCAAGTAATCCTCATCCTGTCCATCAATCCAATCTCGAATTCATCCCACTCATTCTATTCCTCCTCTGCTTCTCTTCCCCAATCTCCGTCCCTCCGACCCTCAGCTCTTCCTTCTGACCTCCAACAGCTTCAATCTGCACTCTTACATATCAGGTCCAATCCTCCTCGTCAAATCGTATCACCGCCGACTCAACCCGGTCGAGCTAGCGTAGCAATCTGCATCCGACTCGTCCCCTCTTCGCCCCAACCAAACTCAAACGAAGAAGACGACGGACTTCCTCAGACTGTCGAGAGCTTCTTCTCTCAGGGCTGGGTCAAGGAGTCTGGTGTGAGAGCAGAGATCTTGTATATCAGAAGGGCGAAGAGATCGGGTGATAGGTTGGTTCCCTTCGCTTTCTTGTTATCCCTATGGGGAAGGGTGGGCGAAGCTGATTACTCCACACCAAGTTATCAAACTAACTCATGTATCACTGGGACCGGTATGCGATAGATGGTCCTCTCAACTTGCATTCCCAGGAGGGAGAAAGGTATGAATATCGACCTTGATCACCACGAGCAGTCATCATCGACACCCATCCTGACCCATCTCCACGTCGCTCTCACAGAATCCTGAGGACGATGACGCTCTTTTCACTTCACTCCGAGAAACTTGGGAAGAGGTTGGCATCGACTTGGCGGAAAGAACTTGGATCAACGTTGGCCAACTCGGTGAGCGAGTCTTGAACGATGCCTGATCTTGTTTCTGTCGAACTTCAAGCTGACGTATCGATTTCACCTGTCTCCCCCAAGACGATCGAGAGATCACAACTGCTCTGGGGAAAAGACTTTTGATGGTGCTCAGTCCATTCGGTGGGGTAGTTTCTTCGCCTGTTCTCGCCATCGCGACTGTCATTAAATTCCCTCTCGGTTCTTCAGTCTTTCTTCAGACATCCAGACGCTCTCCTGTTCCAGAGCTTGACGGATCAGAGGTCGCGACTCTTCACTGGATTCCGCTCGAGCTTCGTGAGTCATCTCCTAGCGCCACGTTTAGATCGACTGCAGCCTTATGTATCGTGGACGATTTCTCTCTTGGACTTCTCGACATGGCCCACTTACACTTGTCCCGCCCGGCTTGATCTCGTCCCTTAGTACTCCCTGAAACTTCCACACTTTCCTCCATCTCTATCTCGCTTGCTCCACGATTGTCTCCCCGAAACGCCTTGATTCGACGATTCATCCATCTCTTCGTTGGTTCTATGCGGTTCACGGCCATCGCCCTTCCTGACGAACCGGCAGCTATCGCTGAAGGCTACGAGAAAGGTAGCGACCTTCCAGAGGTGGAGGCTGGAGGGGATCATCCCAATTGGCTTAGTCTTGCGTTCGGTCAGCCGCCAGTACCTGGTTTGAGGCTTTGGGGGTTGACACTCGGGATGACTCTGTGAGCGCTTCTCAGCGGAGTTTCATCATATCTTGATACTAATCAATCCACCCCACCCTACTTGCACTTAGCGATCTGATCTCCCTCATCCGCCAACCGGTTCCTCGCAAACAGACATTTCAACCTCTCTCCTTGGATCCCTCTCCCTTCTCCGATTCGCCTGTTGCTTCGCCGCTTCCCTCTCCATCCACCGATTCCGATCGACCTCTCCCTCTCACCGTCTCATCTTCCTTCGTCGAGGACTCCTTCCCAGGTGACTACCCGAAACCAAAAGACCCGTCGAGAGCTGGAGGAGGAATGGGTAGACGATCTAGTCTGGGTGGAATGGGATTCAAGAAATCTGGAGGTAGGAAAGTTTCAGCAAGCTTCAGCAACAACGGCAACGACGAGAAGAGTTCGTCCGAGACGTCGAAGCAATCGGGTAGGAGTGTGAATGCGGGAACTGTCTCGGTACTTCCGACTTTCACATTTGCCGATGTCAACTTTTTCGTCTGGTACGTCGTTCGAGTCAGCTTAAAGACCTGCAGGATGTTGATCCTCCTAAGCCAATCATTGTCCTTCTCTTCCATCTATAGGGTCTTTGGACGACGATACAGATCCATCATCCGAGCATGGGACGAAAGTGTTGATCATCCAAGCGCCGCCAACAAGAGGTGAACATCGACTCTCTTTTTCTTGATGATGCAATTCTGACACGATTGAATCCCATCCCCTCCGCTGGCTTACTGACTCTGTCAAACCTGACAGAATCAACTGGTCTGGAGCCTCCCTTTCTGCCTTCTATTCGTCAGTACGAAAAGCCCTCGTCGTTGCCATCATGTGAGTGTGCTGTACATCTCGGCTCGATATATTCCACTTTGATGTAACCACCTCGTGCCCTTGTGACGATCTTGTCGAAAGCCGGAACAATCTCTGACTCACCTTCGATGTTCTCGTTCGATGGGCTGGCAGTATGCGAGCTGTGTCGACTCTGGTAGGGCTATGTGCCTTGATCTGGTGGCTTCTGGCTAGATCGAAACTTTGAAGAGGAAACTGGGCTTGAAGGGTTAATCGTCTGGCGTACATCTTTCCCATATCATGCTTCCTTTTTCGTTGATCTTGGCCGATTGGCATGGTTTGAGGCGCTTTGTCTGGATCTGTCCTCTCAAAGAATACAAGTGGAAAACGCTAGATACGACCCCGAAGGCACGTGACGGGAAACTTGATCAAAGTTCTTCCTTCATCCGCTCACTGCCTCATTTGCATCCTTCCCACCTGCTATCATCCACCGTCACCATCGTCAAGCACTACCCTCCCTCTTTCAAACACTGTCTATCAAGAGACATGAACCCTACCTACACCTCTCGTCCAAGTCCAGCCTTATCGTCCGCGCAGTCGAATCCCGTCCTCACTGGAGTTCGTATTCCCTGCCGTAAATCCCCACAGCTGTCCACTCCTTCTTTTCGTTCGTGTGAGCATGAGGAACTTGAGGAAGATGTACAGCTCCAAAGTACCTCTCCATCTCCCTCATTGTTATCATCGTTCTCCCATCTCCGCCTGCTGACACTCGGGACTTTCTTGCTCCCCTCTCAGTCGGGAAGGTCGTCCGCCGTCTCTCGATCGAGACATCGAGACCACTATGTGTTCCCGTTCCCTCCGTCCTACAATCATCCTCAGGGATGTGCGATCTCTTCGATGCACTTAGGCAGAGAGGGGAAACGAGTCTGAAAACTATGCTCGAGTTTGAATGTCGATGCGTCATCGGTGAGTAACCAGCTGGACGTCCCGAATCCCTGCGTTCTTTCTTCATCACCAGCTTTTCGGTGCTGATGATGAGTCATCTTCCAGATACTAGAACGGTTGCCACACTACTCTACAATATCCTTCGAACTTTCCCCCAGCTCACTCATCTCAGCCTTCTACTCAACCTCGAGGACTCCATTCCAGCACCAGTTCCTACCAATCTCCTCTCTGAACCCTTTCGAAAACTTTTTGCTCATCCAACTCTTCGCACGTTCAACATTGCACGAAGTTCGCAAATTCCCTTGCATATTCAACACGTCATTCTGTCCTCGCTGATCTCATCAGCTCGACCGACTCGATTACAACATCTTTCACTTGCTGGATGCTCTCGACCTGGATTGTTCTCTTGCCCTCATGAATTGTCCGGTCTCCTCGCCATCATCTCTCTCGGTCGAGAAGGTCTCTACTCTCTTGATCTCGGCACACATTCCATTCTTGCACCTGATCAAGCCGAAGAAGTTGTGAAACTTTGCGAGAGCAACAAATGGTTGGAGTATCTCGGTGTCGATTCCGAACTCTCTGGCTTCAAGGAAGGCTTGTGTCGTTGGGGGGAGATCAACCAAAAGCGAAGGAAGCAATGTAGACAGGCGGCGATGGAGGTGTTAGTCGTATGTAGGGTCTTGTTCAGGGTAGATTCGGGTGGTGCTCGTCTCCCGACAGAGCTTCTACTAGAGATAGTTGGTCAGGTCGGGGACGGTAGACTGAGCCCGAGGCAGACCGAGAGGATTATCAGCTGGGTCAGTTTGAATTCGACGGAGGGAATTATGAGGGAGAATCGAGAAGCGTTCCTGTCGGATGTGGATTGCTTGGAATATGACTTGATGTAGGGTGAAGTCAAGACATGATATAGTCATGAGAGTCAAGCCTGGCCTTTGAGGGATTCGTGAAGAAAAGCAAGAAAGAATCGACGCGTCGGGAAATTGAGAGGTAACGAGGTTCAGCCACCTTGCCTGTCATTCAACAAACATCTCGTCCAAGCCTCTTCCCCGTCCTTCAGCAGTCCCTCCGCTTTTCAGCACCTCCACCTCATCAACAGTTCTCACCACATGAATTGCTTCGCCTCATCATCCAAATCATCCAACAATTCGAACCGTTCTCGCGTACGTCCTCGGTCCTCACTTCTCTTGACTCACTCCGTCTTTGTTGGACGACTTCAAGCCTGCTCGAGCACATGACCGGAACTCAGTCGCCCTCTTCTATCCTACGAGGCCCTAGTTACAACGCAAGCTCGTGGTCCTAGGTGATGGAGCATGTGGGAAAACGTCTATGCTGAGCGTCTATGTCAGAGGTCTCTTTCCCACCGGATATGAACCAACAGTGTACGTCTGTCCTCCCTCCCTGTATTCACCCTATGCGAACGTAGACAAGCTTAAGCTGACCACTGAGAGGTGATGCCCGTATTGCGTGGTCTGTGTGTGTGTGGATAGATTCGAGAACTACGTGTCCGAGACGCGAGTCGGTACTCGAGTGGTCGAACTGAGCTTGTGGGATGTGAGTTCATTTCTTCTCAGCAAGAAAAATCCCGAGAACTAGCTGTTTTCTTCTTCTTTTTTTCTCCTCGAAATCATGCCCTCTCACGAGCTAATCGAGCCTTGGTTTTTTTTTTCTTCTTTTTTCGATCCAAGACTGCCGGTGAGAGTGGGATCCATTCCAACTTCAAGGGATCTGAAAGGATCGAAACAAGAAGGAAGAAAGTAAGAAGAAGAAGAAGACAAAAAAGCTAAAAGAAAGAAAACATTTTCTTTTTCTAAATCACAGGTCAAGAAGAATTTGATCGTCTTCGAGCTTTATCGTATGCCGATACCCACGTCATCCTTTGCTGCTTTTCGGTCGATTCTCCAACATCGCTAGAAAATGGTCAGTCTCTTGAATCGTCATCATCGTCATCTTGGGAAGAAAACAAAAGGAAATTCGTCTTGGCTTTGGAACTGATCTGAACAAACACACACACTCACCAACGCGCACATACGCAACAAAACGAAAATTTCCTCTCTCCTCCCCCCCTTCTCCTCCCTCTTGGTCTTACAGTCGAATCTAAATGGTTACCAGAGATCAAGGAGTGCTGTCCAGGCGTCAAGCTCGTCTTGGTCGCTTTGAAATGTGATCTTCGAGATTCGACCAGCCTGAAACATGAACCAATCTCCTACGAAGAAGGTTTGGAGGTCGCTAAGCGTATACGAGCTTCTAGATATCTAGGTCAGTTGATCGATATTTTCTATTACTCGTAACCCCAACCCCCCCCCCCCCCCCCCCCTGTTTCTTTCTCGTGTTCGATTCGTGCTAGGCTCCTGATCGATGCTGAATCGATCCCACCAACGTCTCTCACTACCAGAGTGTTCCGCCAAACACAACCGAGGCGTACTCGAGGCGATTGACGCGACGGCAGAAGTCGCGGTCAATGCTCATGCTCGAGGTGGTTACGGCAAGGTCAAGGAGTCGTCGAGCCGGGCAGGGAAAGTGGGGTCTATCGGTCGGGGATGTGTTGTGATGTGAATGTGGTGGTGGGATTCGAACTGTATTGGTATATGGGGAAGATTGTATTGATGAATTTAATGGGATTTGATTGTGGTGCTGATGGTTTTTTTGTGTTGATGTTTGTTGATGGGTGGTGGATGTGAGAAGAAAAGGGGAAATGGATTTCGGCGAGTCGTTCCCAAAATTCGAGCGGATTCCCAACGCCTCGATCCCCACCCCGACATCATCACCATGGACGTTTCAGCTCAGCTCAAAGCCCACGCAGAGAAGTAGTCAGTACACCCAACAATCCCTAAAAGAATCAATTCAACAACTCTCTGACCCCAACCCTTGGCCTTGACAGCAAGTCCGTCGCTGACGACGACAAAGATCATCACCTCAACCTCGACACCGGTCTCCTCACCGTGTACGATGCTTCCCCGATAAACGAGGAGGAGTACAGGTCAGTCATCCGATCCAACCCATCCTAAACGAATTCCCGAATTGATCGATGCCACTTTCAAAATTCCCCGTATCTCAAAACGAAACCCAACTCGGAATTCCTCAAACAAGCATGGACGTTGAAGCCTACATCAACTCCCACGCCCTTCCTGCCTGCCAGGCTCTCCTCACAAGCCTATTCTCTCTACCCACCTCTCGAACTTCCTCCGGTCCCCTGGCGACGTTACCGACGCCGACGACTCTTCTCCCTCGAGAGAAATCGTTGCCCAAACCCAAGCCTCCTACCAAGTGGGAGAGGTTCGCCGCCGCCAAGGGAATCTCTCACAAGACGAGAGATAAGATGGAGTGGGATGAAGACAGACAAGAGTTCGTCGCTCGATGGGGTAGGGATGGTTTGAATAAGAAGGTCGAGGAACAGTGGATCACTGAGGTCAAGGTCGGAGCTGGTCAGTCTTACAACCCACTCCTTTTCTTTTCCAAGCCTTCTTCTTTCTCTCGATCGACGGGTTGACGGGGTGGTTTACTTATGTTTCCGTGTCTTTTTCTTCATCATCATCTTTCTTTCCCTCCTCTTGAATAGATGGAAGAGATGTCGACCCAGCTGTCACCGCCAAAGAAGCTAGGAAAGCTCGAACCTCCAAGAACCTCAAACAACAAGAAGCCAACATTCGAGCTGCTGCTAAACTTGATCCATCTTACGCAAAATCCCTCACTTCCCTCCCATCTTCTTCATCAAAGTCAACCAAACCACCATCGAGGTTCGCTGCCGCCGTCGCAGCAGCCAATCAAGCCCTTCCCATCAGCGTCAGTGAGGGAAGTCGAGAGGAGGGTAAAGGTCGAGCCAAGGAAGAGAGAAAGAAGGAACTCGAGAGGAGAATCTTGGTTAACAAGGTCTCGACGGGTAGTATGGGGAAGTTTGACAAGAAACTCGAGGGAGAGCCAAAGATCAAGGGTGCAAAGAGAAAGGTACGTTTGATTCGTTTTTGTTTTCGTTGTTATCTCCCCCCCCCCCCTCCCCCCCYCCCATTCTCGTTCTGATCGACATCTATCAAGATTCGCTAACGTCATTCTTCTTTCCTTGAACCGTCAGTTCGATCCTACGACGATCCCCTTTGAATCTGAGAAAGCGACCTCGCTCAACGTCCTCTCCACCGCTCTCGGTCACCCAACATCTGCCAAACGAGCTCGAGCTGAAGGTCATGATGCTGAAATCCTCAACACGAGGAAGGCCGTTCGGTACGAGAACAAGCGAGAGTCAGCGAGTAAAGGGAACGGTCGAGGTGGAGGGAGAGGTGGTCGAGGTGGTGGAAGGGGTGGAAAGGGGAGAGGAAAGTAGATCCGGGCGGGGAGGGGGACGATCGGTAGTATTAATAGTCGTAGGGTGTGAGAAGGAAGGAGACGAGATGCATGCTTCAGGTCTCAATTCGTTACCTCGTTCTTTGAGTTCGTGTTCGAAAAAGAAAAAAAAAAGTCTGTCCCAAGGAATTTCAGAACTTCTCTCCCTGTAGTCGAACAGACGTAGAGATGACGAAATCATGGAGAAAACAGAGGGCAAGTTCGGACAGGGTTATGGTAATGGAAAGGGGGGCAGAGCACTAGAATTAAAGATGTGAAGTAGACAGCGTTTTACCTTACGACGAAATGATGAGAAGGGAATACGAAGGGACAGTATTGAATCTTGAAAAAAAAAAGAGGGGGGGGGGGGGGGGGGGGAGGGGGGGAGGGGGAGAAAAATAATAATCCAAAAGCGAACTCGGAAAAAGAAGAAACCCCGCGTGTACCATTCGGCGTTACAAACACGAGAGATGAACGAGGAATCCAAGACACAGAACAAGCATGTAGTTAAAACCCGCGACCTTTGGGCGAAAGGGGGAGGGGGGGGGGGGGGACTCAGAGATACAGTCCGCTTCCATCTCGTCCGTCATCCCCACCCGTTGTGCCAAGGAAACGTTTGAGGACGACGAGCCAACCACCTCTGATCCTGCCTGGGATAGCGAAAGCGCTCAAACCGGGTGGAAGTCGATGAGAACTCGTCAAGCCGAGGTAGAGTGGAGAGGAAGAAGCATAACTGGGGGCGTAGAGTGCTGGATGGAAGGGGGAGGAGAGGATCGAAGTCGGTGGAGGGTAGAGTATTGAGTGGATTGACTGAAGGATGCTGTTGGACAGGATGGAGGGGGTGGGGCAGACAAAATCAGTTGTGAGCTAAGGCCGGAAGGATTACAGACAAGGGATCAAAAGCGAAATGCCAGATGAAGATAGTGATCTTACGTCAAGCAAATCCAACCAAGCGCCAACCACCAAGCGATCCAACCCAACCAACCCAATTCCTTGACCCTTCTGGATTCCCTCTCCAACCACCTCTCCTGACCACGGACCTTTGCGTCAACCCAATCGATGGCCTGCCAGCGAGATCGAACCCGTTCGACCCGAAGTCGAGCTGTTGGTTCGAGCGTCGACTCGGTATGGCGAAGTCGAGTTCGAAGGTGAGCGAGTCGGAGTTTAGAAGGTGTCGTCGTGAGGGAAGTTGAAGTGAATGAAGTCGAGGTGAAGGATCGATTGAATCCTCGATTCTTGCCGATCGAGGTCACAAAAGACACGTTGGAATCCGCCGTCGTCGTAGAGGGCCGCGGACGTTTGCGGGGCGAGGGTGTGGTTGGCAAACGAGGTGTTGGTTCTCTTTGAGGAGGTTCAGGAGTCAGGCGAGAGATGACTGGGTGTGATGCAGGTGATTGTACGTATAAAGAGGAGGGGAGATGGGAGGCTGCGGTCCGTTTGGGTATTGGAGTGAACGAAGAAGCTGATCCGAAAGAGGGGCTGGACGATGCAAGAACTGAAGGGAGAGGTTGATCCTGAGCAGAGGGTTCGATGGATCGAGTATGAGTAGCTTGTCGTGACTGCTGGGTTTGAGACTGAGCTTGATGCATTGGATTGAGCGAACTATACGCGGAACGCAGGTTAAACAAGGGAAAGGAAAAGGTTTAGCCAGCGTCGAGATGATTCGTTGCGTGAAAATGATCGATCGGACGAGAACGAACCTTGAACTCCTCATACGGTCAAGACTTGACGGGACACTCGTGACGCTACTTGTGCTTGCCTGAAGACCTAAATCAACTGGATGGATCGGACGAATCTGACCAGTGGTGGGCACGTTAACGGCGTTGGAAAAGGGGAACAAAGTCGATCCTTCGCCTGTCTCCTGAGTTTCATATACTCTTGCAGAACCCTCTCGCCCGTCATCGTTCTCAGCCACTTTGTTCTTTCTTGTCAACTGATCTCTTTCGCGCCGAGCCTTGTCCTTCAACCCACCGCCGGGAGTCCAGCCCCACCCGCCAGGCGCGATAGGTGTACTGGGCCCGCCAGGAGTAGTGGGAGGAAGACGAGAGGCAAAGGATGGTTTGATGGGCGTAGAAATTGCTGGATTGAAAGTATGGACAGACGGGGTAGTGGATTGGGGACGGTCTAAGTGAGCCGATATAGTAATAGGCGAAATAGGATTGCTTGGTCGTGGTGGCGACGGGTTTAGCGGCGATGAGGATGGGCTCGAAAGAGCGGAGATGGTTTGTGGCTCAGCAACCTCGCTCTCAATCGTTCCCTGCGGCAAATTGGGAGCGCGAGATGCTTCGTCGCCATCTTGGGTCGAACCATCCAGTCCTATTATGACATCTGCATTGCTGGCGCTGTCTTTGGATGCTTCATCGGTCCCTGGTCGTCCTGCCTGGAAGCTGACCTCGCTCTTCTTCAGGCTCGACAAGGCCGCATCCTCTCTTCCCATCGACTCTTTCGGCGGCGTCACTTCCTCGTCGCCAACTTCGCGAGACCTTCGACTCGATCCTGAAGAGGAAGCATCCGCAAACGATGTCGATTCTCGATCTGACGAGATAACTTCTTGTGGACGATCGATCCGACTTTCCGGATCATGGACAGGCGAGCGGAGAGACGGTGTGGTTGTGTCTGGAATCGTCGTCAGAACGGGATCTGGTCGGGGAGCAAGCGGCTTAGGTGAATGAGAGAAGGAAGATGAATTCGGCCGAAGGCGACGAGGCGACGGGTCGGCGATGTAGGAGGGCTGGCGATTTGAGTCGTCGGCGCGGATGCTCTTGTTAGAGCGATTAAATGGTAAAGATCCTGAGGCAATGGTTGTTCGCCCTTCCTCTTCATCTACGCCTGATCGATCAGGATGGGGTTCGACGATAGAGACCCGACGACTACGGCGGCTCTTGGAAGGCGAAGCAGCAGGAGAACTATCGTTCAAGGTGAGGATCGGATCAATTTCAAGATCTCTCTGAACGCGTTCATATGATCGATCTTGAGGGGTTCTGCTAGACGAGGATGTTGAAGATGAATGTCGTATAGGAGTAGGTCGTGAGATCAATGAAGTCCTAAGCTCATCTGAACTTGAGGGGACGGGGTGAGGAGAAGCGGAAGACTCTGGTGAACGTTTAAGAGCGTGGGAGGGTGTAAATGGGTTGTCTGACACAGCGTGATGTCTCCTACGGGAGGGGGAGGAGAGGCTTGTCTTGATCGGGGTCATCTGAGAAGATGTGATCGGCAGAGGCGATGAGGAAACGATCTCTCGTTCTTTACCCTTGCGAGACGCTGAAGGGGAATGGGAAGAGTTGGCCTGGCGGATGGAGAAGGAGTGGGATCGGTTGAAGGAGTGCGAGAAACTCTTCGGTGTGGACGATCGACCGAGAGGATAGAAGGATCCCAAGTCAGGCTCAGGTTCCGGCTCTTCTTCTGTCTCCTCCTCTGAAGCCGGAGGGAATGTGACCGCCCTCTTCTCGACGAGAGTCGGTTTAGGATGTGAAGCCAGGAAGGCTTGAAGGGCCGATTGAGGTTGAGAAGAGGTAGCGTGAGGTGATGATCGAGAGGCGGCTGGAGGGCGATGAGGATTATGAACCAGCGTAGACGGAGGGTTGAAAGCTGGTGGAGAGGGACTCCGTCGTGGGTGACGACCGAAGGTGGCTGGTAGACGTGGTGGAGGCGTTGGAGGAGATTCGGATTCTGAAAGGAGCGCTTCTTTGCCGTGTGTTTCGGCGTCAGAGGAGGACTCAATACCTTCAAGATAGGACTGTGCAGAGTGATGAGCAATGTGTGGACCAAGTTGAGAGTAGGGCGAGCGTTGGGCAGGGTAGACAGGGGAGGTCGGCGGTCGAGAAGATGGAGGGGGGAACCCTCGAACCGAACGTGTCTCATTCGGATGAGGAACGATAAGAGGACGTCTGTTTGGCTGATATGGAGGGTAATGAATGTGGGACGGAGGTTCCACTTGAACCGAATGATTGAGGGGGTTGGAAGAAGGTGGAGAGGGATCGTTTGAAGAAGATGTGTCGGTGAGCCAATCGCGTACTTTGGCCTCGGGCTTCCTCGGTTCCAAAGGTTGAGATAATGTCTCTGCTCTAGCTCGTTTGAAAGCTTCTTTCATCTGAGCCATTGCGTCGGGGACCGACGTCGAAGGGGGAGGGACGGAGGGGAGCTGAGACTGATGTTGTTGGACCTCAAGCGATGCACCAGAAGAGAAGGGGCCAGTTTTCGAGGAGGGGATTGGAGGTAGAGACGATATCCGAGGCTCAGGTGTACCTTGAGAGGATGGTGCAAGGTTTATGAGTAGTTGAGTGGAAGGGGGACGAGCGTTGTGCGTCTCGTCGTGTTGCTGTCGACCTTGAGAACGCTGAGGCTGATATGATTCTTGGCCATAGGACTGTCGAGCTGTCTTGTCCCTTTGAGGCCCATTGCCTGTCGGAAAGAAGCTTCGCCTAGCCATCTGAACGTCATCCTCGCTTTCCTCCTCGTCCTCATCCACTACAACGAGATCGTCCGTGAAGCCACTCCAACCACCTTGTTTGGATATCGATACATTCTGTTTCGATCCAATTGGGCCCAGATCCAGCCCGTTCACGCCAACGAGACCTCCCAAACTGATATCCATGCCGTGTTCCCAGCTATTATACTCTCCTCCTCGGGTCACGTCCGGACCAAAGTCGGAGAAGATGGAGGTTTCTACAGTCTCACTGGTAGATGTACCGGTGTTAAATCCGCCGGCGATGCCATCTTGGAGCGTGGTGGGAGGGGAGGGTGATTGCCGAGAGCGAGTAGTCTGGACTGGTCGACGCGACGCGAGGTGAGGGGAAAACAGGATGGGCGAGGACGTTGAGCGAAGCACGAACTGAAGGGAACCGGTGCAAAATGTTAGAGAAATCGATGAAGGCCAGTCAGATGAGTGAATCGCTCACGCTTCTAGCAGAGAAGAGCTCTATACGGAGGGGGAGAGGTGGTCAAGGTTCGCTCAGCGAGCTCTTGTTGAGGTAAGAAAGCAGGAACGGAGGTCTTTCTTTTTCCACTTCCTTTCATTTTATTCCTTCCTTATGGCTTAGTATCCAAGCATCGTCAGCTTGGGTCGGTATGCTATCAAGATCGAGTGACGTGTAGCCAATCTTAGAGCATGACAAGTCGGCTCAAAGACCGGTGGTATGCCCCATGGTATACGACCCGAGACCGTTGATATCGACATGCTGTATGCAGGCTAGCGCTCTTAATCAGGAGTTGGATCATAATAAGCAGATAAAAAGAGACGGCGTACATCGTGTCGGCCAACGTGTCGTCGACCCGCAACAAGTCCTCCCAATCCACCATTGCTCCGCTCGATTCCTCTCCCCCTCTTACCTCTCCTTCATCTCGGCTATGGCCTCCCGTATCCTTCGGAGATCCCTCCCTCTCGCTCCATCACGAAGGGCATTCAGCCAGCTATCCTATGTTCCTCCAGCCGTGAGCTTTCCTTTCTTTTCCACTCCGGGCCTTCCTTTCCCCTTCACTTTCTTCCAGTCGTCTCGTCTCGCCTTCACATCCAGCTCCTCCACATGCTGACCACCCGCTCTCTTTGCTCTAGTCCAACATCGAGATCGAACCTATCCCTACCCGACCCAAACCGCCACCCTTCTTCTTCACCGGTCAGCCGGCGATCCAAGAACGAATCTACATTCTCGACAAGACCCTCTTTGAGGTTGAGGCTCGACTCAAGGCTGCAAAGTGCTATCCCCTCAAAGGAGTTCCGGGAACAAGGGACAGCTACAATTGGCTTGAGCTGGAGGATATGGCAGCTATGATCGGGGTCCCCTTGTAAGTCGCTGCTCCTGCTGTCTCGCCCCTTGATACTCGTCGCAACATGGCTGCTTTCCGACAACAACACGCACATGTGACACGGTGCTTGATGCTTGATGCTGACTCGGAATAACCGCGTTTCGCTTTCTTCATTTCTTAACCACTTGCCCGTTCCACCTCCTACAGGATGCGACCGACCGAGTACAGAAAGGTCCTCGACTTGCTCCGACTTCTCACAAAGATGCTTCACGCCGCCAACGTCGCGTCCGACACTTCCTCCGTTATCCGGCTCACTGAGCTCATCAAACCCTACACCGTCGTCCCCTCCACTGCCGAGCAAGCTCGGGCCCAGCTTCCCCGCAAGGATCGTGGGCCAAAGATTGACGAAGTTGGTCGATCCCATACTAGGGGTTCTAGGAAGGACGGTCGGGCAGAGGTATGGATGGCCTTCACGCCTGCTTTGAAGGACAAGCTCGCCGACCATGGACTCGAGCAGAGATTGGCCGAGGCAAGGTTGGCATCGAAGGAGGTCAAGGCTCAAGCGGCAGCCAAAGAGAAGCTCTCCGTAGAAGCAGGCGCAAAGAATCTGGCTCCCATCTGGAGAGCTTTGAACAAGCAAGAGCACGAGCAGAAGGAAAAGGCAAGGCTCACCATTCGATATGGGAAATCGCCAGATCAAACCCCTACTCGACTTTCCCCTCCTTCATCACCCATCCTCGCAAGCACCGTCGACCTTCCTCTCCAAGATATCTACAGCGCCATCCGACTTGCTGATGGCACCCATCAGTCCGAACTCTGGAATTCGATCCTGCTCCTCCGAGAGAGGAAAGATATTTCCGACCTCGAGAAGAAGACGGAGGAGGCCAAGATCGTTGTTCAGTATAATAACACTTATCCTTGGCCGATGTTGGCCGACGAGAGGGACAAAGTTCAGGCAATCGTCGAGCAGTTTAACGAACGAGGACAGGAGATCCTTGCGAGAGAGAAAGAGAACCGAACGAGGGAGCAGGAACGACTCAAGATGGAATCGGATGCCCGAGAGGAGGAACGTAGGCAGGAAGAGATCCAAGCAAAGGCCAAGATGGAGGCTTTAGAGCTCGAGGATAAAGCGTTCGAGTCCCAATCATCTTCCCCGTCGCCCACGTCCTCTTCTTCGTCCAGTCCAAGACCATCCACTCCATCGGAGCTGATTCAAGTCAAGCATACCATCACTCCGACTGCTACTCGAACCATTTCCAATTCAAACAATCCCTCCACCGACGTTCCAAAGGACGGTTCTGTCTATGTCGCGAATCCAATCCAGGCACCTGCGAACCCGGATCCCATCCTCGGTCAGATTCTCGTCAACAACGTTCCCCTCCATCGATACTTCCGAGTTCCTCGAGATAGAGAAACCGTCATGCGACCTTTCCGAATCGCGGGTCTCGTGGGGGCATTCAACGTGTTTGCTTTGGTGAAGGATGGTGGAAGCACAGGTCAATCGGGAGCACTTGGATTAGCGATTGCCAGGGGTCTAGTCCATCACAATCCGTTGTTGAAGGCACCTCTGGAAGCCGGTCAGTGATCTTACCCGCTCGTTTGGCGATTACACCCCTTCACATGCGACGAGCCATCATAAGAGACACTCACTGACCTTTGTGACATTGTGCATATGCTCATACCCATCTTTTCTTCTCTAACGCACCCGCCTCATACAGCGGGTCTCCTCAAGGTTGACAGAAGACAGGTCGAGAGGAAAAAGACTGGTCAGCCGAAAGCCAGGAAGAAGGAAACCTGGGTCAAGGTTCGTGCCATCTGACTGTCTATTCATCTTCTCGGATACCTCTTTTCGTAACGATGGCTTACTGACTGCCTTTCTCACGCTTTGACGACTCGTCTGATCTCATACAGCGTTAGAGGAAGAAAGGAAAGGAAAGAAGGAGGAAGCAGAGAGGAGACGCGATGCATGCCCATTTCGTCCCCCATCACGTGCTTTCAACATCAAAGAGTGGATTGCTTCGACTGATCATGCTAATTCAATACGATCCGTCTCAAATCATTCCCAGATGACGTAGACCTTCCTTGTTCGACTAGCCCTTGGTCACGTTGATTAGTCATGACAATAGCGAAAACCTCTGAGGTTCAATCCTTCATATGGTGCCCATCGTTTGACCCATTGGCACCTTCATGTCTGACCATTCGATCCGATTCGTTGATGGTCAACGATGATGACTCAGTCATCACGATTATCTCACCGACGTGGCTTTTCGCTCCGCCACCACCATCCGAGGTCGCCAAAGCTGGCCTCTGAGACCTCGCCTTCTGGATATCAACTTCTTTAATCCAATGTGAGAGCTTCCTAGTCAGCGTGGAGACTTTTTGCTGGAGGAGGTGATGTTCGAGTTGAAAATCCGAGAGTCGGAGTTTTTGCCAGCTGAGAGAATAATTCACGCGGACGTGTGTTTTTGTGCCAAGAGGACAGACAATTCAAGCAGATTCGAGTAGCAATGATTAGAAGGCGGAAAAGGAGAGGAGAGAAAGAGAGATTGAAGCAGGACAAGAAATTATATGTGACATCAGCTCGCTTGGAAAGACAAAGACAGAGCGAGAGGAAAGGGCCAAACTGAACGAACCCAATATGACCATCGCATTTCTTCCTAGCAAGTCCACACCACCAACTTCTCGACTCACCAGCATCATCTCCTCCGCGACCTTCCTTCTGATCTTGATCCATAGCTTCATCCTTGGCCCTATCGTCGTTCGCTCGAAACGATCGAGATTTCTCATCTCCACAATATCTCACAAACTGCTCCTCCCCTACTTGACGCTGGTCGTCGTCATCAACATCCCACCAAACGCCCTTGCCTCCCTCGACAACCATCTCCCAAGATTTCCCACCTTCAATCAATCTCTCGTCAAACCCACATACTCGATCCTCTTTTGGGCCCCCTCCTCCATCAGTCTTCTTCTTGCTACCCTTCCGAGGTGCCGTCGTCATCGCCTCAACGACAATGACGGGTGCGAGTCCATCCGCTCTTCGAGATGCGAGCGAGAGAAGCTGAAGACGAGAACTAGATAATTCGAGAGCTCGCTTGGCTCGGTCGAGATCGGCTTGAGTCTGTTGAAGCGATTCGAGTAGAGTTCGTAATCGAGGATGCAGGTTTTTATCGTTTCCCTCGCCTTGTAAAGGTGACGAGGGGATTGGAAGGTCGATAAGGGAAGATTCATCCAATTGAGGGGGTTTTGTGCCAGGTTGATGAGGATGGACTGTTGTTATACCGCTTGGACGGAATGCAGAGGAAACTTGCGGGTGGGAATAGAAAAAGTCAAGTGGTAGGTGTTGTTTGTGTAGGAGTGCCGTGAGATGATCTACGCCGCAGGCTTCGGTGCAGAATCTGCGAAATGAAGAATTGACATTTGAAAGGAAAAAGGAGCATAGAGGAAGGGTGCGGGGTTGAGAAGGAGCAGCAAGAAGAATTGAGCGACGGATCAGTACCCGTTCATCAAGGCTAAGTAATTAGAGGTCTCACTTGGTTAGAGGAGGGACAGCAGGTTTGAAGCATCCTGTAGATTTGCATTTCATCTTCCAGGAAGTCCTTTCTTCCGTTTCTGATGAAGATTTACACCGGACCCACGTCCATCAATGACCGACCACAAAAGTTGGAACGGATGATGCGAGCACGTACTGTCGAGGCACTTTGGACAAACGAACCGATCGACCAGCTCGAGTTTTTGGATCGGAACACCGACGCAATCTGCGGTCAAGAACGGACGCGTCAGTAAGAGAGCGACTTTGTTGGAAAACTTCCGACACCTGGATCGAAAGGGAGATCCCATCATACAGACCAGGATGCATCCAATCTCCGCAGATGTCGCACCCAAACATAGGTCGATCCTTATCGTATCTCTGTTGGCAGATGCACCATAACCCCTCATTTTCCTCGTCTTCCTCTTCCTCGTCGATTGCTTCAGGCTCGACTGAACGTTCGACAAAAGGCGACGCTTGTCTAGATACGTTGGCTGGGGATGGCGAATTTTTCTGTGCCGTGCTCGATTTGAGCTGATTAACCAGAGAATTTGAGGCGGAGGGATTTGGGGGAGGGTTGAGACCGTTGCTGTTGCCGTTATTGATGGCGGTCGAATTGTGGTTGGATGTTGATGTGATTTGGGTAGAGGACGATGATTGGGCGAGTTTCTTCTTCTGGTTTTTGGATTTGGTTGCAGTTTGAGAAGTAGCTGAAGCAGTTGGAGGCGAATTAAGTGTGGCAGTCGAATTCTAGATGAAAAGAGGTGAGGGCATAGATGATCAGTTAAGGACTTGCCGCAGGGTTGTGATTCTCAGCCTCACTCTTTTCTTCTCTTCTCCTCCTGCCGTTGGTTCTAGATTTGCGTCGATCGATGACGGTCTTTCCTTGGAACTGTGTGGCGTCCCGTTCCGGTTGACGTCCGGAGGAGCTTTGGAAGACGCGATAACGATACCTGTCTGCTCGTTGCTAAGACCCTTCCTCCAGTTCTTGCCTTTGCCGGCATGGGGACCTTTACCGACCCATTTCCTCTTCGCGCCAGCTGCTGATGAAGTATTGCCCGTACCGACTGCCGACGACTCGCTCTTCTCTCTTCTGTCTTCCTGACCGTCCGTCTCGACCGGTTCCTCGATCGCTTCCCTAGCTTTCCCTTTCTCCTTCGATGACAAATCGGTTGGAAAGTCGATGGTGAGGGACTCGGTGTAGTTGGTCGTACGTCGACGTCTAGTTTTGGCTCGTTCGGCTGCTGAGAGAGGTTCGTCCGCCCATTCGAGAAGCTCGGGAGGGATATCGGTGTCGTTTGAATCCTGCAGAGTTTCAGCGGACGGTGGAGGTACGGATGATGCCGATTCTGTTGGAGGTAACGGGTTGGAAAAGAGGGATATGTCGGAGGCCGTCGTCGACAAATGGGCAGGGGTTGATCCGGATGGACCAACATCAATCTGGTCGACTCGAGGGAAGTCGGGTGGGGTCGAGGTAGAAGCTAATGAGGTATCCCTCGGGTCTGGTGGCACATCGAGACGAGGACGCTTGCGAGGCGACTGGTGATTCGGGTCGTCTAAACAAGCAGCGAGAGGTGAGATTTGTGCTGTACAGGGTCGAGTAGTCAAACGAACGGTGGACTGACGATGATGATCGTCGACCTGAAACTGGACAGACATGGGACTACAAGGGGACAGGCGAGTGAGTGACGGTGCCGGACGCGTGCGGTCAAGTGACGGACCAGGTAGATCAAGGGGTTCAACCAACTTGAATCGCTCGTCTCCAACCACCGACTCATCATGTCATTCCCTCGTGCCATCTCTAGGTCTCTGGCCACCCCAGTCCCAGTCCGATATCGCTCTTTTGCTTCCTCGCCCTCTCGATTCGTAAATCAAATCCCTTCCACCGTCGGCACCCTCAAAGTGAGCTCATCGACAACCAACTTCTCCTCACAGTCTACCAGCTCACTTTCCCTCGATTCATCAAAGCCAAAACGGCCGATAGGAGCATTCAGAGGAGGTCTCATCGGTCTACTGACAGGTCTCTCGCTCGCATCGGCATACGCCTCATATCATCTCCTCAACGAGTACAAAGCCGCCTCGACCACCCTGTTGGCGAGTGTACAGCAACTTGAAGGCGCGACTCTCAAGGTAAGTATCGAGGGAATCCATCCAACGAGTCCACAATACACTACATCGCATCCTCGAGTGTCAACCAACGATTCTACTTTGTTCCTTCCTTCCCCTGCTGCTACTCGTACGGTCGCTCTTGGAACGTCGCCCCCATCTCAAGATGTCGTCTCACATCAAGCGTATAGAAGAGATAGAACTCAAGATGAAAGCGCTCTCTGATTCAACTTCTTCCAAAGAGGAAGCACAGAGACTGCGGCACGAGATGAAGAAGATCTTTGTGAGCTTGCGTTCCCCTTATGTTCGGGTTCATAGTACGAGAATCGAAGACCACTGGGGTAAAGTAATCAAGGTCTCCAAGTTCTAAACTGGTGACTGACATGAAGCCTTCCTCCGCTTCACAATGGCAAATGACAATCAGGATGGCTTGAGAATTGAGTTCCTAGAGTACGTTCACGCTCAACCAGTATGAACCTCACTTTCGGCACGAATCTTACACACTTCGGATCATTTTTTTTTTCGACAGAATCAAATCTCACGTCTGGGCTTTGGAGCAAGACATGGTTGAATCTTCTGCGCCAGTGAGCAACAAGAAGGATACTTCGGCGTCGTCAACGCTCGCACTCGCTGCACCTCCAGCGACGAGTCCTCTCGTCAAATTGGTATAATTGATGAAGGACCTGTAGAATTTGAATCGTTTGAGTTGAGGCTGATATGGAATCAAGGAAACACTGACTATCGCCGAGTTGAAGAGCGGTTCTTAACATTTGGCCAGAATTGAAGGCGTTCAGATTGAAATCTTGTGCCAGGTCTCTCTTTTGGCGAACTCCGCTCTCTGGATGCAGCTTGTCGAAGTAGATGATATGTTGCTATGAGCTGAAAAGGAGGAAGGATTATTTGTGAGATGGGCGGTTACTATCCTCGTTTTGATAAGGCGGGTATCTCTCTCCTAAGGTATGGCCTGTGATAGATGTTGTCGGCGTATACAGTGTGGCGAGTTGTTTTTTTGTGGAAAATACAAGTGGAGAAGACCGAAAATGACCCCAAATTTCGGATGATCCTCCCTTGATCCTCCTACTCAAAACCACCGCCCCTCCTTCCCCTCCCTCTCTTCTCGGTCTCCTCATCATGCCTCCTAAGCCCAACAACAAGAAAAAGGACGCTCGATTCGCTACCCTTTCAACAGACCCTCGATTCAGGAAGACAAAGGCCAAACAGCTCAAGGTCGAGGTCGACGACAGATTCAAGGCCGTCCTTGACGAAGGAGGAGTGTTTGCCAAGGAGGCTGGTGGAGGCAAGGGTACGTTCATCCTCAATCGTGTCAATGACTCATACGTGGACATAGACTATAGTTCTAGTTGTGTCAACCCTCGGGTGGCGTTACTTTGGTGTTCTTGCACTCTTCTACTACGACAACTGGTCAATGACTAAAACTACTCTCCATTCGCCTTCGCTGCAGCCAAGACGGACAAGTATGGAAGAACTGTTTCCAAGCATCACGACCGAGACCAGCTCCAAAAGTACTACCGACTCGGCGAATCCTCTAACTCGAAACCGGACGAAGCCAAATCTGACTTTGTCGACTACGCGCGTGGAGAAGGAGTGCTAGAGTCCTCTGGAGATGAGGATTCTTCTGAAGACGAAGATATCGAGAGGAGTGACGAAGAGGACGAGGACGAGGAAGAGATTGTCGAGCTCGGCGGAAAGAAGAAGGCCAAGAAGCACTATGGGGGCGGCATGTCGGACGACTCTGAACTGGAGATTGACTTGTCGGAAGGCGAGGATGAGTTCGAGGAGGAAACCGATCCAGCAGCGCTCGCTCGTCTTCAAGCTCAAGCGAACGAGTTCATCGAAGCCGATCAAGAATCATCTGCCCCTACCACGACCACTCATACTAATCGACTCGCCATCGTCAATCTCGATTGGGATCACGTCCATGCCGTCGATCTCTTCAAGATCTTCACCTCGGTCCTCGAACAAGCTGGTAGAAAGGTGACTGATCTTGTCAATGTTCGAGTGTATCCCTCGGAATTCGGTAAGAAGAGGATGGAGAGGGAGGAAAGAGAGGGCCCTCCTAGGGAAGTCTTTGTCAAGGCTGGAGAGGATGACGATGACGAGGACCAAGAAAAGGAAGACATTCGATTCGAGGATGAGCAGGAGATGAGTGAAGACGACGATGATATGGAGGACGAAGAAATGGTCGTTGAAGAGGACGAAGGGGAGGAGATCGATATGGACAAGCTTAGGAAGTACCAGCTTGAACGACTCAGGTACGTCCAGCACCTCAATCACAACCCTCGCGAAGCGACTATTGGTCGAACAGCTGACGTGGGTCGATTCCTCATCATCTATCCGCTCTCTTCTCACAGATACTATTACGCTGTTGCTACCTTTGCCTCGCCATCGGCAGCAGGCTTCATTCACTCAGAGTGCGACAACACTGAGTTCGAAAGAACAGCTAACATGTTCGACATCCGTTTCGTCCCCGATGAGATGGAGTTCGACGATGAGCCTAGGTGAGTCTTCTCTGGGATTTTCTGCTTGCTTCGAGAACAGATGGGCTGACAAGAGACGGCGTTCTGTCGCCATTCTAGAGACGAGGCTACCGAAGGTCCCACTCTCTACAAGGGCCTTGATTTCGTCACTGACGTAAGGCGATCAACAAGGGGGAATCTTTGAGTTCTCGTTTCCTGTTTACTGATCATTCGCTGCTCTTTCTACTCTTCGTCATCCTTGATCGACAATCTCGTAATACAACCGTCCGCTACTTCTCACAGGCCTTGCGACACTCTTCGGTCAAGCTTACCTGGGACGCCGACGCTCCTTCCCGAACCAAAGTCACCCGCCGAAAGCTCTCTCGAAAGGAGATCGACGAGCAGGATTTCTCCGCCTTCATCGGCTCTGGTTCAGAATCTGAAGGGGAAGACAACTCACGATCCGCTCGACTCCGAAACCTGCTCATGGGCAACCTCGGTGGAAGTTCGTCAGGGAAGGATGGTGTTGCAGATGGGTTTGGTGGAGGTAGAGACGATGACGACATGTCGAGCGATGACGACAATGTCTTCAGTCGGGGAACCGACAGCAAGGCGATGGAGATCACCTTTGCACCAGGTCTCTCGGAGAAGAAGGGACGAGAGGTGATGGAGGAGGCGAGCGAGGAGAACACGCTGGATGCGTACAAGCGTAAGATGAGGGAGAAGAGGAAGGCCAGGAAGGAAGAGAGAGAGGCCAAGTTCGCCGGTAATGGCGAGGAAGACAAGAAGAAGGAGGAGAAGAGTAATAAGAAGTCAGCTCCTGCTGGTGGAGATGACTTCTTTGGCGACGAGAGCGATCAGGAGGAGGATGTACCAGCTCGTTCGACCAAACTTTCCAAGACCTCCAAACCCTCTACCAAAGCTTCCGACCCTACCATTCCGACTAATCCTTCCAAGGAAGCCGCTCTCCTTGACCTCCTTACTCTACCCACTCCTGCTACCGCTGCAGGTGTCGTCGGCAAGGTCGACGATTCTAAACACTTTTCCATGTCCGACATCATGAAGGACGAAAAAGCTGCCGGCAAAAAAAGGAAGCGTGCTCCTCATAGCAAGAAGAAGGGAGGCATGGAGAAGGAGAAGGACGTCGAATTGGGAGATCGAGAGTTTGAGATTGACGTCAAGGATCCAAGATTTAGCATGAAGCTCAACGAGGATCATCGTTTCGCTATCGATCCTAGCAATCCTCAGTGCGTTTTCTGCTTTCCTTTCTTGCCTCCTCTCTTTCTCCTGTTACGAAACTCAATGGATTTTCGCGATCCAAACATTCTCGCGCCTCCTTTCCCCTTTGCTCTTATTTGTCTTGTACTCTTTCTCTCGACAGTTTCAAGAAGACCAAATCCATGTCCAAGCTTCTCGAGGAGCGTTCTCGTCTTCGTCAAGAGCAGGGTCGAGAAGGTCCGATTGAGAAGTCAGGTTCGAACTCTGCGGTCGGTGGGAGCAAGAAATCTGGAGACGTTGAGCTTGATGAACTCGTTAGGAACGTCAAGCGAAAAGTTGGTGGTCAGCAGCAGCACGGCAGAGGAGGCAAGAAGTCGAGGAAGTAAGGGAATGGATGGATGGATGTTTTCTCGTCTTTTTTCCTGCCTGGCTCTTTCGTTTCTCGCATCTCGCTTAGTGGTACAAGATCCCAATGAGACTTATGTGGACGAAAAGAACAAGGTTCGAGAGAAGGAAGTCGTCCTCAATTGCGTCATTCTCGGTCACCCGTCGTTTGCACGTGACAGTGAGAGGATCGTCGCACGAGCGCTCGAGATCCGCTCGAGTTAAAACAAAGCCCTTCTTCCATCTTCCATCTCACTTCCATCTCCCACCTCCTCCCCCTATCCACATCTTCCTCAGTAAGTTCCGCTTCAGGCGTCAACGTCGGCGCTTCCCCTAGAAAGGGAGGAATTCAAGAGCGGAATCCCGCTTCACTTTCGAACCTCCTCCCTTCCCAGTCCTTCCCTCGCCCTCTGCTAACGACCCCCTCACTTCCCCATGTTTAAAAACACCCAACACCCGGCACCACTCCAGCTACCATTAACTCCACCATCGCCACCCCCACCATCAACGACAACGTCTCGGATACGTCGGCGACATCAGCAGTCGGCCAAGAAGTGTGAGTGAAGAGTCTTCTGTCGTCATGTCCCTACTCTCTACGACTTCCCTAGGAAAGCTGTTGGAGTGGCGGATGAGCTACATACGCTTTCACCCTATCGTGCGCTGAGGTCTAAGCGGGATGCCTTCGGATGCCAATTCCCCTCGTCACACGCTCCCCTTTCCCCCTGTCCGAGTACCATCGCTGACAGGACTGTTCGTTCTCTCTTTCCATCCTTCTAATCCCACATTTATCACTTAACGTCGCTTATAGCCTTTCACGCAGGATCTGATCGGCTGTGTCGTCTTACCGATTGCTGGGTTGGAGCCATCATCCTCTCCATTTTTTGCGAGAACATACAAAAAAGGTGGGAGGTTTTTGATCAGTGAGGAGCAGAGGTCCGAGGCGGGTCGGAAGGGTAAGGTTTCCTCCTTGTGTTGTTTGTGTCTTTTTCATCAATGACGATGATGCATCTGCTGACGTCCCATTGTTGCCTCTCGTCTCTCACTTCTAGGAGGATCGAAGGGTAAGTCTTGTCGTTCCTTAGTCATTCATCTCTTGACCTCTCAACTCAATCATTCACCCTTGTGGATAACAATGATGCATCTGCTGACGCAACGTTCTGACTCCTTCCGTTCTTTGTCTACTCGCAGGGCACAAGGACAAACCGGATTTCGCCATCGTCCCGAGCCTCGACGGCTTCCACCCAGAGAAGGTCGGCGCTAGGTGGAAGTGTCCTGTCTCTTTCCAGGGCGGTCCAGTATGCCCGGTGACCATGACTAAGAAGTCAGACTTGAAGGCAAGTTACTCCCTGATGGACTTGACTGATCTACAAGTTCTCAGTAGAACTTACCAGTACATCGCTTCTCATGGTACAGGAGCACATCCAGATACATCTGGCCGATGCTCTGCATCCTCCTCGTTCTGGTCTTCCTCCTGATCCCGCTCCTCTTCTTTTCCCCCCTCCTCCTGGTCCTCCTCCTCCTCCTCCCGCTTTTCCTCCTCCTCATCTTGCTTCTGGCTCTTCTCTTCCTTTCCCCCCTCCTCGTCTTCCTCATGATTTCCCCCTTCTTTCCGGCTCTCCCCTTCCTTCTCTTCCTTATGATCCTCGTCTTCTTTCTGGTTCTCCTCTTCCTCGTCTTCCTCGTCTTCCTCCCCTTCCTTATCAACCGTACGTGAACTTTCGACCAAGGACTGACGTCTTCTCTGAACTAGGACTTGTCGATCTCCTTACCCAAGAAACGGGTAAGGAGCCGAGGATCTTCGTGTTCGGTGGAGTCGGCCTCTGCAACCACCTGGGTCTTGCCACACCCGGGAGGCGCTTCCTCGGCGCCTCGAGCCTCTGCTAGCCGCCTCAAGACGGTCCAGCTCATCTCTTACAGCCATCACCATGCAAGTCGTTGCATATCAGGCCCCTCGGTGTCACGCAAAAATGCCGAGGCGAAGCTGAACAGCTTGGCCAAGGACATGCATGGCTTCATCTCTGAGGCTCTAGAGATGAGTGAGGTGGTGCCGTTGCCAGCTCTAATTTCTCGCTTGCGGGAGCATTGGCCAGTTCATCACAGCCCAGAATGTATTGGATGCTATAAACCAAGTAAGACCCCTGTTGCGGGCAATATCTGTGGACTTCCCTTCGTCAAGACCTCGGCAATCCTACCACTACATCATCTCTCGCTTCTCACCACCTTTCTCCTCCCTCCATGGGCTGGTGCGTCGTCTACTTCGCGTTGCGAAGAATTGGGGGCATCACGCACATGATACCCGATCAATCTACTTGCCTGTCTCGTTCGCTTCCTCTGTCTGGTACGGCTCGATCTGATGAATTGTTTGAAAGTAGACCATAGGATGAGCATGTGACGCACTGTTGACTCCCCTCCCCGAAGATGGATGCGAGGATTCGTTCAGGTAACGTGGTCCTTCGCCGCGGCTCGTCGGCTGGAGATATCCGCCTTCGTTTTCGATTTGGGTTCGATCCAAGAACGTCCTCTCCACAGCTCATCTTCATACCGAAGCCACTAATGAACCCATCAATGCCACGACCTGAGATTGTTCTCTCTGAACTTACAAAAGAAGAGTAAGTGGACGGACGAAAAGGCTAAGTTGATGACTTGGGAGAAGCAGTCGACGGACCCACCTTCCTCTACCCTCTTCCTTCCCATGGTCTATTCCAGGTTCCAGAATAAGGAACGGTCAGACTGATGCTCGATGACTCACCCCACTGTGAAACAAAACGAAAGTTGGCCAGCGGTCGGTAGTGCGTTCCATACAGCTTTCGAAAACGAGCCCGTCCTACAAGGCGTTTGGCCCCCTTCGAAGCAGACTCCTCTCAGTCAACTGGTCGGTGAGTCGTTTCGCAGTCGAACTGTTTGCATCGATGATACGGAAGGGACCCCTTGGTGTGCATGCGTGCCTTCATTCATCTTCAAAGGAACACGATCGCGGTCATTTGGACCTTTGGCTTACTTGATTGTCCACTTACCCAGAGAACCACGTCTACGAACGAAATCAAGACGCCCTCTACCCTTCCGCCATCTCCGACCTAGACGTCATCGAGATCGTCGCCAAAATCGCTTCGACCGATCAAGTCGTCGGTGCTGCCACCTGGCACAGACCTCGCGATCGAACTCAATCGAAGGGAGAATGGACAAAGGAGGAACTTGAGATCCTCGAGAGAGAAGAGGAGGAGAGAAAGGCGAGAAGAGGTGAAAAGGAAAAGGCGATTGAAGAAGGGATGGATTTAGATTATTTCAAGAAGCTGAAATCGGAATTGAGAAGAGGTCGATTGGAAGTGAGTTTCTTGGATTTTCTTTCAAGTCAAACAATGTGTTATTGTCAGTCACTCTCCAATGAAGGAGGAATAAATACGAAACTGACAAAAAAAAAAACCCCTTTTCGAACCAATCAAACCTTTGCCTCAACCTCTCCTCCTTCCCTCCCAAGACTTTTCAAGGTCGGCCCTATTGGCTGTTGGAGTGGCTGTATATCGATCCAAAGTTTCAAGGGTTGGGTGTAGGAAGACGTCTTCTCGAATGGGGGATCGAACGAGCTGAGAAAGATCAAGTTCGAATTTTCCTTCCTCTTTTCTTTTCTGCTTGACTTTCAATCTTCTTGCTGAACCCCTCTCACCCCCCCCCCCCCCCTCTTCTTCCCCAATCATCCTCCTTCTCCTTCTCATTTGATCTTTTTTTTTTTTCTCGTTTCTTCCGCGATCACACGCACAGCTCTGTGCCTACCTCGAATCGACAGCCGTGGCCAAACCAGTTTACGAAAAGCTGGGATTCAAACAATGCATCACCCTCTCAATGACGACCAGCTCGGGAGATGAGATCTTGATTCCAGGCATGATTCGAAGACCTACTATCTGAATGCTGTCGGCGGATCGGATCAACGGAAGAAACTGATAGAGGAGCGAAAGGGGGTTTTTTTTTAAAAAAAAACCGGTGTTGATAAGGGATGAGTCGTATCTGTTTTTTTTTTTTTTCTCTGAGTTAAAGCAGGAGATTGGCATCGATTGAATCAACGGCAAATCAAGGTGAGAAGTACATGTCATCAGATGGCAAGAAGAGAGCGATGAGATGAGATTTAGAGTAGAAGTCTAGATGGTTAATAGAAACAGAATGGACGCGTCATGTGGTTTGGATGCAGATGGTCACTGGGGAGTGAAGGAGCGTGAAAGGGGTAGGTAGAGGATGAGGGGGGGGGGGGGGGGGGGGGGATTTGAAGGTGGAAGAAAAAGAAGAAAAAGATATACAAGGATGATCGGCAAGAGCTGATGATGAGAACGAACTTGAGCATTCGATGAATTTTTGGCTCTTATTCCGCGTTAGCCTCGCTCGTCAACTTGGCCTGGACAGCCAAAGCTCTCGGAACGTCTCCTCTTGGAAGCATAACCTCGATGAGCTGGATGACCTCTCCTCGGTTGAATTCTTCGTCTGAGAGCAAAGTGTCCAACTCGTCTCGAGTCTCGACTCGATGGAACTTGTGCTTTGGAGTAGCTCCGTTCTTTCGTACGGGAGAGAGGAAGTCGAGGAGGAGGGAATGGTTGTAGGGCTGGATGTCGTTGTATTTCTTGTCCCGGCCGTGGATCGCTCGTTCGATCTCGTACTGTGAGGGAGGAGGACAGTGCATGGAAGAGTGGATGGAGGAATGCGATGAGACTTTGATGTGAAGAAAGTATAGATGATGTTTTGACGGCAGCGAAAGGACGTACCCCGTCGTTGTTGAGAACAAAGAGGAAAGGTTTGACACCAGTCTTGATCATAGTACCGATCTCTTGGAGCGTCTGCAAAACGGATGAATGGGCCAAGATGTCAACGGATCGTTCAAAGAGATCGATAGAAAAACGTGGAAACTCACAAGCTGGAGTGATCCGTCACCGACAAAGAGAATCGTTCGTCGATCGGGCTGATTGGATTCTCGAGCAGCAAGGGCAGCTCCTAGAGTGGCACCAACAGACTACGTAGGAGAAGAAGATCGCAGACGAGATGAATGAGCTCTTGTGTCACCTGTCGCAAACAACGACCTTCAACTCACCCATCCGATAGCCCCCCCTAGACACGGAAAGGACATCAAGGGATGGCTTCGTCAGTAGCTAAAATCTACTCACAATCGGTGCGTACGAGTATCGAAGGGACAGTCTACTTACAGAGTACCTGAGCCAATGCGATGGCCATGTTGGGGTAAGGAATGTCGAGCACACCAAAGGCAGCGGTACCCGTCTCGGCAACGATAACATCTGAAGACAGGTACAAGAGGAGGAGGTCGTCGTAAGCAGCGATGGAGAAGAGGACAGAGCAGACTGGAAAAGAACAGGTCGTACCGTATTCCTTGAAGAACTGGGAAACCCGAGGCCAGAAGTGACGTTGGGTGATGACACCCTGCTGTCCCCACTTCTCGTCATCCTCCTTGCCGACATCAGGGACGGCGACAGCCTCCTCTCGCTGCTCGATAGCCTCAGTCTCAGCCTTGTTGGCCTTGGCCGATCCCTTCTTGGGTCCGACCTGAGCGAGTCGAGCGTTAAGGAGAGGAAGAAGGGTTCGGAAGGAGAGGCCAGGGTAGGTTGCGTAGCCGATCTTGGTATGGTCTGAGTGCAGCTCGACCACGTTTCGAGCGTCGAGGTGGTAGGAAAAGGATCCGGTGTTGAAGTCGGATTGGAGGCCCCCGACGGAGAGGACCAGATCAGACTCCTCGACGAGCTTTTGGACGGCAGGCAGAGAGTTAGATCCAATGTAGGTTCCTCCAAAGTTCTTGCCGTGGACGGTGGCTTTGCCCATGGGCGTCTCGAAGTATCTGTATGATGCAAGAAAGGATGATGGAAACAAAGGATGATGTATCGATGAGCGCAGAACAAGATTCAGCAGTTCGAGCCGACATGTTCGAGTGAGGGTGGGAGTTGCTCCTGTATTATGAGACGCACGTCATATCGGTGACATCGACGAGCTTCCTGACGCTCTTCTCCATGCCGAACCGGGCGGCACAAGCGTCGACTAGAACGATGGGATCGACTGATGCCTCATAGGCCTTGACGATCCGGTCAATGGCATCCTGGACGTTGGAAGGAGGCTGGTAATCGGCTGGAGGCATCTTGGGCTCGGTCGAGTTGGGGTCGGGAAGGGGAGTATCGAGGGAGGCAGAGGAGATCTTGGCGTGGACGAGGTCGCTGCAGTAAGGCGGCAAGCAATCAACATTAAAGAAGCCCTGAGAGAAGCTCTGATGAATCCGTGAGAAACGATGCATTTGCTCACGTAGGGAGAGTCAAGTAGACAGGTCGACATTCCCTCAAGGCGACGCCGATGAGCTCATCGATGAGTTGGGCAGCACCCTCTGGTCGGAGAAGTTTGGCCGTGTGGGTAGAGATTTGTGCCGACATGATCTCAAACTCTCCAAATTTGCCATCTCCGAGAGTATGATGGAGGAGGGCGCCTTTGGCGACGAGCTTGTTGGAAGGGGTTCCGACGATGTCTGATGATGCGGTGGGTCGTTCGATCAGATTAGCAAGTTTTCTACCTAGAGACGCGATCAAATCATTGTAGGTGACTCTGAATGTCTTGATAAGACGTACGAAGAAGAGGCAATCGTTCGGCCATCCTAGGGAAGGAAGCAAAACAGACCGAAAGTGACGTCAGCACGCCTGCCTCTTCTCAGAGTCAATCGGGGTAACAACCGCAACTGTGCGATGCAGATGGTGGTATGTGCGATCTGTCCGGATTAAGAAACGACACCGGGTACTCACATTCCAGCTACACCACACAAGGCTGAGAGCTCACCGACACCGAATGTCGTGACAAGGACGGCGAGGTTCTTGGAGACTCGTGCGTAGCCATCGGCGGCATACTGTCAGGTTTGGGATAAGAAGTTGGATGTTAGGAGTCACATACTGGAACACAAGAAGATGGAAAGCAACCGAGCTGAACTGGGTGCGACGTACAGCTGAATTGAGCTCATTGGCATTTGCGATCCAGTCCAATGCTTCGTCATCCTCGATGAAATCGAGGAACTCGAGGTTGAAGTCTCCAGGAACACCAAAGATGGACTTGACCCCGAGCTGCTTGATCCTGGCGAGGATGTACTCGCTGATGGTGATTTCGGAGGGGGTTGAGGTCATGATGTGGACTAGTGGATCGATGGGGGTTGAGTCAGCGAGTCAGTCCGATAGCAAAGGACGATTTTGAGGCAGCGGTCGCATCAGTGATGAGAACAGGAATCTGATTAAGGAAGGAAGGTGGACAGATGGAAGGAAAGGGAGGGGAAGGAGGGGAAGGGAAAGGAGTAGAAGGGAAAGGACGATGACGTTGGGCGAGAGATGATTGATCGGTTGATTTGTGACTCACGTTTGGTGTGGAGAGTGATATAGGGTTTGAACGTTGTCGATGAAGGTAGTGATGGTTGATTGTTGTCCGAGAGGAGTCAGGGAATCGAAGGTTTTGACAGGAAAGAACGAAGGTTCCCGAAGGTGGAGGAGCTCTCTTTCGGACCTCCGCAGGGTCCGGACGCGAAAACGTCACAGGTGCCGTCCGGTGAAATTTGAAAGCCCAGCAAAACCTCAGAGTTGAGAAACCCAAAATTTCCGCCCTGTTTTCTACATGGTTCTTCTTTCCTGCCCAAAGTGCAAGGTTTGGATAGGATTTTTTTTTCCGCCTCAAAGCGTTTTTTTTTTTTTCTTTCTCGCTTCATACTAGTCCGCCGCACACGTCGGCTCGCCCTTTTCTTTTTGATTCGGCAACCTCCCCTATATTGTACTTCCGTACTCTCATCAGGTGTCTTTGACTTGTACCTCTCGCTCGTCAACCTTCTTGTTCTATCTACATCTTCCCTTTATCGCATGCTTTTCCAACGCCCTTCAGTCCTATCCTCCGCATTTTCGATCACTCTCCCGCACGGTCCGTAGATGTAAGTTGAGTCATTCCTGTGGCAAGGAAAGAATGTGCAGAATGAAACTTGAGAGGAAAATATAGGGGCTAGATCCGAGACGATTGAGAAGGGTTGATAGCTGATCCCTTGCGGTCAACTAAGCGTCCTCCATCGGAAGGAGGCGAGGAAGGATTGGGAAAGAGGCAGTGGACCTTGAAGTTGACCATCTGTGTCGACGAACAAGTCAAAGACAAGATTTTTTCAATCAATATAGAGCCGGGTTTGCAGATGGTTCGACTTCAGGGTCTTGGTGAGCATTCAGGGGAGGTACTCTGAATTTCTTTCGGCGAAGTACTTCCAGAATGTCCCTCTACCCCTCTCCTCGTGTCCCAGGGTGAGGCCTGTCTCCGTATTTAGATCAGGACAGATCAGGTCCGGCCTCCTCTAGCGAATTCCCGTGTCTTCCTGTTAGTTCGAGGTCCGATGTGTTCACATCAAGTCGATCGTTTTATTCACTCAACCGAGATCCGATCACAACTGTGTGTCGATATTGATACTAGCCAGGCCATCTCGAACCATCGACCATCTGTATACAGATGCGAGGTCAACGAGACCAGAGTCGATTGGTTGGGACTGGACGTCATGTCTCGATTTGTTTGGTAAGTGTTTAATGATAAATCAGTTGAGCAAGAACAGACGAGAGCGCTCGAGGGAAAGACGAGAACGACTCTTGGATCTGGTGGAGGTCGAGTTGAGGTCGGGTTGAGGTCTTGAGTTTTCGACGACACCGAAGGATCTTGATCTTCCACCACTGTCCCTCTCACCCTCTCTCTCCTCTCCCCCCTTCAACCACACATCCCAATCCAGGACACCTTAGTCGGTTGATTCCTCTCCCCAACAAACTCCCACACAAGACTCTCTTAACAAAACTCAATTCATAATGGTGAGGACCCAACAAGACTCCATTCACCAAAGATTGCGTGGCGACGATACCTTCTCAGCTGTTTCCTCTGCCTCGAGTTCAATCTCGTCGAGCCTCTATTCGGGCTCAGCTCCTGTCAGCTTCCTACCAGTCTCAAGGCCTCAGAGGCTAGAGGAACAGAGACGCGTGTCAAGTCGTGTCAGATTAGGAGAAAGCAAGGACTGACGCCTTTCTCATCTATTCCCTGACCTACAGGCTTCCGTTGTTGGTTTCGATTTGGGAAACAGCTGCTCCAAGATTGGTGTTGCTCGACGAGGGTTTGTCGATCTCTTCTATTAGTTAACGCTAACCACAACGCCGGCTTGAGCTAACTTGACCAACTATTCCGTGCCTCCTCGTCCCCCTCCCCTTCCCTTGTACAGTGGTATCGACGTCATCGTTCGTTCTTTCCTACCATCTACTAGTGTCATGTGAGGGATTGGCAGACTAACCGACTTGTTTTCGTCACCTTTCTCAGGCTAACGAGGTCTCGAACCGAGCTACTCCGTAAGTTGCTCTTGGTCCAACGCCCCTTGGAATCATGATCTAATTCCTTCCTCTTGCATCGCCTATAGCTCCCTCATCTCTTTCACCGCTCGTCAACGACACATTGGAGAGGCTGCCAAGACTGCTGAGACATCTAACTTCAAGAACACCATCGGTTCGCTCAAGAGGCTCATCGGACGACGATTCGACGACCCTGGTCAGTTGAAAAATCCGAGATTGCTGGGTTGGATGACACGACCTCCTAACTGACGCCTCGTGCACTCTCTCACTGTTCCACAGAGATCCAGGAGATCGAGAAGAAGTTCCTCAACTGCGAGCTCGTTGATGTTGACGGCTCGGTCGGAGTCAAGGTACGCTTACCCTAGAGCTTCAGTGTCCTGTCGCTACTTTCTGACGCTTTGTATCTTATCTTACCTTATTCTCTAGGTCAACTACCTCGGAGAGCCTACCGTCTTCTCGGCTACCCAGCTCGTTGCCATGTACCTTGGTCGACTTCGTGACCAGACTGCCGTCGAGCTCAACCAGGCTGTCTCCGATGTCGTCGTCTCCGTCCCCGGATGGTTCACCGACACCCAGCGACGAGCCATGCTGAACGCTTCCGAGATCGCTGGCCTCAACTGCCTCAGGATCATGAACGACCTTACTGCCGTCGCTCTTGGCTACGGAATTACCAAGTCGGATCTTCCCGAATCCGCTGAGGCTCCCCGACACGTCGTCTTCATTGACGTCGGACACTCCAACTTCTCCGTCGCCGTCGTCGCTTTCTCCAAGGGTCAGCTCGTCGTCAAGTCGTCCGCCTACGACCGAAACTTTGGAGGTCGAGACCTCGACTACGCTCTTGTCCAGCACTTCGCTAAGGAGTTCCAGACCAAGTACAAGGTGCGAATCTGCCTTGATCCCTCCTTCTATAAACCTTGGGTCGATTCCCGGTATGCTTTCCACGGTTCCATGTCTTCTGACGTTATCCGTGCCCTCCGTAGATCGACGTTCTCTCCTCTCCCAAGGCCGTCTTCCGACTCGCCGCTGGTTGCGAGAAGCTCAAGAAGGTCCTCTCCGCCAACGCCGAGGCCCCTCTCAACGTCGAGTCGCTCATGAACGACATTGATGCCTCCTCCAAGCTCACCCGAGTCGAGTTCGAGGAGCTTGTTTCCGACGTCCTTGCCCGAGTCCAGTCCCCCATCCAGCAGGCTCTCGCCGAGGCTGGCCTCGACGCTTCTCAGGTCGACGCTGTTGAGCTCGTCGGAGGATCGTCTCGAGTTCCGGCCATCAAGGAGCGAATCTCGTCCCTCTTCCCAGGAAAGACCCTTGGTGTCACCCTCAACCAGGACGAGGCCGTCTGCCGAGGAGCCACCTTCGCTTGCGCCGACATCTCGCCCGTCTTCAAGGTCCGACCTTTCGCCGTCAACGACATCAACCAGTACCCCATCAAGTTCACCTGGGACCCTTCGAGCAACGCTGGAGGTGATGACGAGTCTGAGGCTGCCATCTTCCCCAAGCAGAACTCCATCCCTTCCACCAAGGTTCTCACCTTCTCCCGAAACGGTGACTTCGACATCGAGGCCCAGTACGCCGAGCCCGAGGCCATTCCCGGCAAGATCTCTTCGTGGCTCGGAAAGGCCACCATCAAGGGTGTCGTCCCCTCGTCGACTGGTGAGCCCGCCATCGTCAAGGTCAAGTCGAAGCTCAACATCCACGGTATCCTTTCCTTCGAGGGTGCTTACATCTACGAGGAGATCGAGAAGGCCGAGGACCCCGCTGCTATGGACACCGACGCTCCTGCTGAGGGTGAGGAGGCTGCCCCCAAGAAGGTCAAGAAGGTCGTCAAGAAGACCGAGCTCAAGTTCGTCGCTGGTTACACCGCCCTCGAGACCAAGGCTGTCGAGGACTTCAGGGAGAGGGAGGGACAGATGGCTTCCACTGACAAGCTCGTCATGGAGACCGAGGTTCGTTAAAGCCCTCAACATGCACCGCTCTCCGCCTTTGTTCGCTGCTGATCTGGTCGTCACGTGTTCAATCTGTCACAACAGGACCGAAAGAACGCCCTCGAGGAGTACGTTTACGACATGCGATCCAAGCTCGAGTCCCGATACGCTTCCTTCGTCCAATCGGCCGAGAAAGAGAAGCTCCTTGCCGTTCTCGCTGCTGCTGAGGACTGGCTCTACTCCGAGGAGGGAGAAGATGCCACCAAGTCGGCTTACGTCGCCAAGCTCACCGAGGCACAGACCGTTGGAAACCCCGTCGCTGCCAGGTGGTCGGAGAACGAGCAGCGACCCAAAGCTGCTTCCCAGCTAAGGGAAGTCACCAACGAGATGATGACCAAGGCTCAGTCGGGAGATGAGAAGTACGCCCACATCGAGGCTAAGGACATCGAGGCCGTCGTAAGTATCGGGTTGCTCTGCTCCTGTCGCTTGTCCCTTCCATTCAAATCTCTTGTGTTGACTCGTCGGCTTTCTTTCACTCTCGGCGTCTTGTTATGGTAGATTGAGAAGGCTGCTCTTGCCTCTTCGTGGCTCGACAACCAGATGGCCAAGCAGGCTGAGCGACCCAAGGTAGGTTTCACCCACATCCATCCTAAAGAAGGAACGTGCCACGCCTATCAAAACCAACTTGCTGATGGGTCTCAACAACTTCCGCTTCTCGTCAAATCAACAGAACGTCGACCCTGCCACCACCGCCGCCGAAATCCTCAAGCGACGAGATGACGTCCTCTACTCTTGCAACTCCATCCTCAACAAGCCAAAGCCCAAGGCTGCCGCTCCCCCCAAGACCGAGACCCCTCCCCCCAAGCAGGAGGAGGCCCCCGCTGCCGAGGAGGCTAACGGAGAGGACGCTACCGTTGAGGAAGTCAACGACGACCTCGACTAGAGAATGCAAATCCTTTCTGTTGTCTTTCATCCTTGCGATTCCTTCTTCATTCCTTTCCAGTGCACCACACACATACCTTCCCGTCCCCCTCTCGTCTTCTCTTTCCGTTCCTCTCTGTTTCTTCAACTTCAAAACTCCACACTTGCCGTGTTTTTTTTTCTCTCTCGGTTAGTCCGTATATCGATAGAAGATTCGTTGTCTCTTCAGCTCTCCGTGCGAGAGAAGAAAGAACCGAGTGCGTTAGATAAGAACCTACTTTGCTCTTTGTCGTAGAGTGATCGATTGAGGTGAGAAAGTAAGACACCGAGACGATAGGTATCTCTTCTCGCCTTTAACTCTGGTTCCCCCATACCTGCTCGACAGTAGTTGAGAGTCAAGATTTTCATTGACACAAAGAGACCGGACTGCGTTGGATGGCATCAAATACGAGAATGAGCTTTGAGCAGATGGGATATGAGCGGATGATCCCAGCCGACTGAATCGATTCGGATGATCACCCCTCGTCCCTTGTCCTCTCTTCCATCAACCAAAACATCGACAGGCACATCCGACAACCGCACATGTCAAGTTTCCTTCATCCTCGTCCACATCATCATCGTCGTCATCACCGTCACTGTCACTATCACTATCACTCTCAGCGCTTCCTTCTGCTCCCCTACGAGTTTCCTTGCGAGACCGTAAAGGAGCGAGCTTGTCTTTGGAGGGATCGTAGAGGGGATGATTGGGTGAATGGGTTGGACCTTTGGTCGGACCAAAGAACCATTCAGAGATATGACCTCGATGTCCTGTATGGGTTTTTTTTTCGTTAGACGGATGGATCGGTTGACGCAAAAAAAAAAAAACATGAGTGATGAGACAAGAAAGACCATGAATTGAGTGACAAGAGAGGCAAGAGATAAGACCAAAAAAAAAAAAAAAACTCACCTCCATGGCGACTGAGATGGCGGAACGAATGGGAAAACGATGAGCATCGCGGACGAAGGAAGGACAGGGAGAAGAAGGAGAGAAAGAAAGAAAGAAAAAGACAAGCGGGTGAAGAGACAGAGCAGAAACCGGCGGATTTGAACAAAGAAAGTGAAAGGGAAGAGACGCATATCTGATTGTGATGACCGCTTACCACTTTGGACAGAACACTGGCATCCAATCAATCGAATCTGATGATTATCGGTTGTGTTGTTCAGCGGAGATGAGGGGAGCGTTAGTGGTCGAATCATGGAAAGAAAGGATCTGATCGAAATCGATGCTCGATTGAAGCGGGAGAGAGATCGAAGGATGATCTCGATATCGGTTCGACCACCATCGAGAAAGACTCATGACTTACAGGTGACGACGGGAGATTCCAACATGGTCCGTTCTCGATTTCGATCGGAAGGTTGACCGAGGCTCATAAGACAGATGCTACAGTTTGGTAAGGAGTTTGCGCAATGAGGGCAAAGTTTTGCCTGTTGAACAGGGGATCACAGCGTCAGCTTAGGTGTGAGGAGGGTTCGCAGAGAGTGAGGTGACGTTCAGCCGTACAGGAAGATTCGCGGGCGAGATACCAATTTGACTAGGGTTGTCACTCGAAGGTGGGGCGTTGACATTCTTGTTGCAACTAAGAAAAGAAACGTTTTCGGAACGAGTCACAGGAAGCAAGTCGAATTACGTGAGCATGTGATGCTCTCTCTTCATTCGGGTAGAGTTCTCTCTCGAGAAATGAGTCAAGAGAAGGACTGACTAGTTACACCTGACCACAACCTGACTGATTGGTTCCACATCGCTTCCTCCTGCAAGGCCCCACTCCCTAGCATGCACGATCCTCGATTCTCTAAAGAGAGACCTCTGCTCGAATGATGCACCTCTCTGCATCAATTGTTCATAGGTCTCGATCCATCGTCTGGCTTTCGGGTACTGTTCAGGGTCGGGGAAGACATGTGCTGCAAGGAGAGCGACAGTTTGGACATCGGAGCTGTGATTGAGATAAGTTTGGAGGAGGTGAAGGGAATCATGCGAAGAGAGACCGTGAAGTGGGAGAGAGGTCAGATCGCCTTCTTTAAGACTCTGTTTGCGTTGATAGTTGAGCAGACTTCGGACCTGTCATGGATGAGAATGTGAGACCCCGATGAACGGGAGTCAGTGATGAGGATGACAGCGAACCACGCAACGAGAAAACCAACGTACACCCGAATCTGGCAAATACTTCAATGCCAAAGCTAATCGATCCGTCAAGGGCACATCGACTTCGTCGAGCAGCTCTTCCCAATCACCACTGAGACCGTACCTCCAGACAGCTTGAAGGTGTGGGTCGTCCATCTTACGAATGTGTTGCGACGCGTTGAGGTCGATAGAGTGCTGCTCCTTGCGAAGCTCGAGGTGATTCGATAAGAAGAGAGCCACGATGAGGTGGTTTTGGGCTGTATAGAGACAACAGATGTAGAGCACCCGAGCACGATTAGCGAGCAGAATCGATTATCAGAGAGCATTTGGAGCAGAGCGAGCGATTAACGAACCCTCGCTGTTCTGAAGCACCTGCATCGCCCGTCGCAGACCGTTTTCAGTAAGCAAAGCGACAAAAGCCGCATATTCGAACCGCCCCTCGTCTTCCAACCTAACAGCGACGATATGATAACACTGGTCAGCGCACTTGACCGTCCAAACGATTCGCCTTGCCGACGACGTACTTGCAAATCTCCCGTTCCAAACCATCCTCATCCAGATCCCAGCCAAGGACACCAAGGCAGCAAATTCTCTCTTCAGTCTTCTTCGTCCCACCCGAGACAGCTATCCGTACATCCTTCCTTCCACCAGCTCTCCTCGCATTCAGACTCGCGCAAGCCGCCTTGAACTCGTTCGATATACCAGGCGTTGGGCTGGGCGAAGCAGAAGACGTCCTTGAGGAGGTCGTCGTGTGACTGTGGGTGGGGTTGGGCGAACGAAGATTCGGACCTGTGGGCGTCCTGCCTGTCGAAGGGGATCGAGAGGAAGAATGTTTTTGATGAGGGTGATGAGAGGCGCCATGTCGAGATCGAGAAGGGTTCCGACTGCCCTTTGCCTTTTGGTGACGAGAGAGGTATCGACCAGAATAGGCCTCGGCGTCCGTTGGAGTCGCCCCTGGCGAAGCGGAACGATGTCCAAGGTGACCCGTGCCCGCAGCGGAGAGGGAAAGGAAAGCAGATGGTGGGAAACCATCAAAGATTTGTTGAACCCCTTGGAAGGAGAAATCAAATGAGTTGGCTTTCGCCTGCAAGGGCGAGAAGCGTTCGGAATAATCTACAGCGGATAGTACGAGTTCATAGGTGAGAGATGTAACGAATTGAACCGGGATGGATGAAACAGCCTCGAACTGACTCGAGAACCACTTCCATAGAGCCGCTAACGAGGGATCTCCAGATTGCTCAGCAATGGCAGCGTTGCGCTCAAACTGGGTCAAAATTTTGGAGAATGGGTTAGGTTAAGGCTAGTCACACCCATAAGCAGGATAGGTTTTGACTGACGTCTTCTAAACCATAGCCAGCCTTGACTCTGCTAGCCATGACCGCTCCGATATCTTTTCCAAGGACTCTTCCAGCTTTTCCTTCGGGACCAGAATCCCCTATCAAGCTTTCCTGCCTTTGATTTTCGGTACGTCGACCACGGCCTTTCTCGTGGACATCCCTTGTCTGCCAATCTTCCTCCCTGCCTTTGCCCTTCCCTCCTCCCCCACCTGCACCTCTCAGATCTGCTAGCGCTGCCGCTGCGTGCGATGGCGTAGGAGGTAAGTCGCCCGCGCTCCAAGGTTGCCTTCCAAGCGGCGAGAGAGCTCGAGTCGAAGGCTTGTTCTCGATGATGGACGATCGAATCGGCAGACGTGGTGGTATTCGACTAGAGCTTGCGTTGCGGGCCAGATTGGGAAGGGAAGAAGCAGTATGCAGAACGGGAGACGACTCTGGGGAGGAAGTGGGCGAATGTACGGGTTGGGTCTGATAAGGAGGAGCTTGGGATGGCGATGGACCAGAAGCAGAAGGGACTGGGGAAGGAGCGATAGGAGACAGGAACGAGAGTTGAGTTCCATAGAGCAGGGTTCCATCTGGCGAGAACTTGACCTGGTCGTATCAAAGTCCGAGGTCAGTTTTGAAACACACAAAAGAAGTGGGCAGAGAGGCATACAGGATGTCGGACCGGGATCTTAGGGAGTTCGATGGAACCGTTCTGGGCAGCCGAGAATGTCGCAAGCTGAGAACGTGGAGAAGAGTCATCTGACTTCAAAGAAGTCGTGTTGTGTGCAAAGGCGAGAGAGCTGATGATGCCGGTTGATGGGACAGCAGGAACTGAAGGATTGAAGAGCATTTGTTCTCAATCAGAGAGACCATACTTCGCACCATAGCTTCAGAGTCCAGACGTACTTCGGATTGGTTCAGACTTGAGAACAAGATCATACCCATGACCCACTCTCCCAGCCTCTCCGCCTTCTGCCTGAGCCCAAGGATCAATCATGTCGTATACACCGAGGTCTCCACCTCTCTCCAGGACGACAAGGCGACCTTCGCTTTCTGGATCCCAAGCGATGCCGATAGCTCCTGTTTTAAGACCCCCCGCTCCACCTGCACTCGCTTTGCTATGCGACAATGCGAAGACTGCCCTGCCTGGCGCTCTGACGTCCCAGATTCGCACTGGTCCTCCACTTGGCTCGCCTCCAGCACTGGCTGCGACTTTTCCACCTCCATCGCGTAAAGATGAAGATCTGAACTCCGAGGAGTTAAGAGGAGGTCCCTCATCGTAAGAGCCGAGTCGATTGGAAGAGTGTGGATCGAGAACGAGGCCGGAAGCGATAAGGCGTTGTGAGGCGGAGGAGTTGGGCTTAGAGGACGAGGCAGATGTGTCGTTGGCGGTCGGACTCGAGCCAGCTCCAAAGGTGAGGATGGACTGATGACCTCCAGATTGAGGAGGGGTACGGATGTCGAAGAGGCGAATGAACTGGCGCTGGGACGAGACAGCGAGGACAGAATGATCGATCCAGGCAAGATCAAGGACGTTGTCGGACTGAACAAGCTGAGTGTATGGAGCAGATGACGCAGACTTATCATCTGGGGTCGGCGTCAAGTTAAAGAGGGCTGAAGGGGGAGGGATAGATGCTGTCGAAAGAGGTGAGCAGGCCCTCAACCGGCTGACATCCCAAATCCAGACACATGCATCAGACCTGCCAAACTTTGAGAGACCCTGTGCGAGTAACTGAGGATACTGAGAAGAGCTCTCGTTGGGCGAGAAGGCAAGAGCGGTAGTCGTCCGGGGACGAGGAGGTGAGATTGTCGAGACGATGGGGGCAGGACGGGGGGAAGATTGTGTAGCTGGTGGGAAGCAAAGGAGAGAGATGTGGCCGTTGGTGACTGCAGCCGCTATCGTTGGTCTTGTCGAAGCAGGAGACCAAGCGAGAGACCGGATGTCGGCGAGGTCAGCCTTGGTGTTGAGCTCTTGGGCTCGTTTGAGCTGTCAAGGCGGATGAGAGATGTCGATCAGCCGAGGGACAACAGGGTCCGGATAGCGTACAAACGAAGAAGCGGCGGCAGTGATGATACCCAACCCGTTTGGCGTCACTCACTTTAGCATCCCACCCAAAGAGCTTCACGATCCGACTGGAAGCAACGACGAATCTGGGCTCGTTGGTAGGGTCCCATGCGAAGAACGGTTTGTACTTGGTCGCGGTCTCATCCATGTGGGACAGGGTTGATGTTGCGATCTGGTGGAGGCTGAGACTAGGCAGGTCGCGGAAGCGTAGTCGTTCCTGAATCCTCCCTTTGGCGGGAGCTTTGGATGACCGACTTCCTTCGCATCCAGCTAGCATACAGCAGACGATCGTCCTCATGTCAGATGACGAGTACGACGTCCCACTCCCGGATCTTACCCAGTTCGACTTCTCTCAATACGACAAGCCAGTCCAACCTAAACCCGACCTGGCAAGAGCTTCAGCCCGATCCAATCAACCCATCCCGACTTCGAATCCGCTCACCGACAGCTCCTCGCTCACATCCAGATTAGCAACCACCGCCTCCAACTTGTCCAACCCTTCTCGCCCGACCAATCACGTCGCGTCGCGTTCCGCCGTCAGATCGACCTCCAGCACTGAACCCAGACGCGTCAGTGTTCACGACGATATCCAGTACTGGGACGATGCTGCAGTCAGAGTGAACGAGAATGGTGAGTATGTCTTGCCAAGCCCGAGACCAGTCAAGATCGAGCCAGGAACGAGAAAGGAAGACAGGATGAGCGTCGACCCAGGGCCTTCGTCTCGATCCACCTCTGTCCCTCGACAGCCACTTCAACCTTGGCAGCAAGACCAGGCCTCTACTCAAGCTCGGCCTCACCAGAACTATCAGCAACAGTCACGACCCCAGAGTCGACCAGTATCTCTCTCCCGAACCGGTAGCGTTCAGTCTCGGACGGCATCCCCCTTGGCCGATGCTGCTCAAAGTCGGAAAGCAGCAGAGGATGAGCTGAGACAGCTCAAGCAAGAGAATGCGGTAAGTAGCATGTACTCTTGTTGAATGTTCCTGTCAACACTGACTCAATAAGCACTTCGCTTCCTTGGTTTCTAGCGTATGGCGAGAGAGCTCGAGATCGAGAGGGAGGCCGCTTTGACAGCGAAGGGGGAGTCTAGCATGCTCAGAGAGTCTCTGGCCAACGTATGTATCGTTATGGCCATGATGTCTACGAATTTCACGAGCTGAGGATCACACCGTCGCCCGCTTACGTTGCTTCCCTTCTTCAGGCCGCTAGCAGAGCTAAACAAATGCAGGCCTCCAACGATGCAGCCCTCCAGAGCGAGAGAGAAAAGCTGAAGCGGAGAGAAGAGGAAATGAGGCACGATGAAGAGGCAAGGAGAGCAAAGAACACGATCGATGTAAGTCTACACTGGCTTCCTGCCTGGTGCTGTCGTGACACAAGCAGTTCTATCTAGTATTCACTGCGCAACGTACTTTCTAGATGCACAATGCATCGACTCGTCGAACCCAGTTTGCTCCTCCCTCCGCCATGCGCGGGAGCACGCGAGTTCAACAGCAAAACTCGCAATTTGTCACTGGAACTCAGTCTCAATGGCAGAGCCAGAGCCAGGTACAACAGACGCCTGGTCCATCAACTCATAAGGGGTCAAAGATCGGAGGCAGCGTAGGTAACAGTCAGAGAGGGATCGAAAACTTCATGGCTGGATCGAGTCGCAAAGGAAAGGAACGAGAAAATGGTGAGGTCTTCGCTCGTCCTGCGTTCGAATTCATGCTCACGATGTGCTACATCTCTTCAGTGTATCGGCCTCCCGTCCCTCAATTCTCCACATTTCAAAACTCCTTCGCCCCTTCTCAGCGATCAAAGGTGACGAGGCAGCCCCTGCCTTGCGCAAGTCGCACCCCCGCTCCACAACCCTCTTACGACCAGTACCGCCAAGAAAATAATTCCCTTCACCAAGACGATTTCTCCCCATTTATTCCCGATGAGCCCGTTCCTCCTCCACCGCCATCCCCACGAGCTATTGAGCCTACCAAAGTCGCGAACGGTACCTCTGCTCGCCGTGGGAGCTTTCCTCGATCTATATCAGCTCAGAACGCCCGATTGGCCCGCTCGACATCTGATCAAAACGTCTTCTCGCGTACATCGTCAAGCAATGGCATCCTTTCCCCCGGACGACGAGCCTCAACAAAGTCACCTGTCAAGCAAGCCGTCGGTTCACCAAGCATCACTCCAGGTCGGAGAGAAGAAAAGAGACGTCGAGTTGAGATGGATCTTGACGGTACGAATGGAATGAGTCCTTCGAAGTCGAGAGGTGTCAAGTTAGAGGCGAGGCTGAAGAACGTCTCAGAGGAGCTAGAAGATAAAGAGCTTGATGTCATTCAAGACGAAGATCAAGACGAAGAAGAAGAGGAGGAGGAGGAGCTTTGGAGATCCAATGAGAGAGATCTGGTCAGTACGAGCTTCGTTTTGACGAGATCTTGGCTGATTCATGCTGATGAATATCGTCCACGCACAGCTCCTCTCCGTCGTGTTCTGTCATCACTTCTATCCCGAACTCCTAGGCTCAGCTATCGGATCTGACCGAGGAACGATTTCACCTATTCGTCAAAGCAACGCTGCCTCATCTCAGTCGAACGGAAGCTTGCTGCCCTACGCACCGTTGAGTCTTGTCACGCCATCCATCCAAATCATCCTTGCCCCTTTGTCGTCCGAAGCGGATCCGGATATACGCTCTCGTCACGTTCAAGCTTGTACGCAGATTCTTGTTGGCCTTGGGGGTAATCGAGCAAGTGGGATCTTTAAGGGCCTTGATGCGCAACAAGGCGAAGATCCATTAAACGATGTGGTTCAAGGCCTGGCTGAGATTGCACTTGTCTTCTCGGAGCATTCAATGGTACGCATGTTCCTGGTTATTTTCCTCGAAGCAACTCTGATTCTGACATGATCCTGGAACGTATATCGACAGCTTCAACCCTTGGTCCAAACACTCAAGCTCCTCCATTCACTCACTCTTCATCTTCCTCGGACCTCCCTCATCCTTCTCCATCTTCCTTCCTTCATACCACTCATAACACACATCAGAGACCACCACTTTCCTTGTTTACAGTCTGATATCAAAGGCAAAGGTCGTGATCGCGAAAAGCTGCACGGTCTATCTAAGGCCGAGGCTTGTCATGACAGCAATCAGAAGGCCCAGACGTTGCTTGAACGAGAGAATGTACTCAGCAGCGTACTCGATGTGATTGAGGTCTGTGCTTGGGAGGCCGAAGTTGGCGATCTGAGTATCCTTTCGACTATCATTTCCTTGCCCAAGTTTCTCGCGACATCCCTCTCCATCAACCAACCACCATCAGTCATCCTTCAAACGGTCCGAATCGTTAGCTTGTTTTCTCTACGTAAGTCTTTCTGCCAACCACCTAGTTAATCATCTGATTCTCACTATTTGATCCAACCGAATTTTGTCCAGACGAACCGCTATATCAACCGCTCTTTTCCTATCCTGACCACGATCCATTGGAAGGGCCTCGAGATCCAACTCGTATCCCCCTCATCGAACATCTATGCTATTATCTTCGCGAACCCCATCCGTCCATGACACCTCATCAGACCCTCACATTCACCCTCGATGTCATCACGTTATTCCGAACTGTGTGCGACATTCACCACGAGGAGGCTGTCGTCACATTAGGACAGAGTAGGTCATTGATCCCGACTCTCGTCATTTGTCTCGAGAGACTCTCGGCAATCATCTGGGGAGTCTGCCCGACGGTCGAGAAGATTACTCGGTAAGTTCACGCCATCTTTGCAGCTGTCTTATCGTGTGGTCTTTGCTTTCCATATAGCCGGACAGTTTGCTCATCCGATTTTTGCCTCACGGTACCCTAGCTCTATCCCCCCACTCCTACCTATCCTTTCCTTACTCTCCCTCCTTACATCACCCGTTCAATCCGTCAGCGCCAACACTGGAGCTCTCTCTTCGTCACAGCAGCAAGGCCAACAACCTCTCGTTGATCTAGCCGAGGTCCTTCGTCGAGCCTCGGCGAGCAAGACTGAGTTCGTCTCTGCCTTCGAGAGATTCATGGTTGGATTCGGTCGAATTTGTTATGCGGATGGTCCGGATCTGGTGGGACTGTTCACGGAGGACGAAGGAATTGATATGTTGGCGTTGAGTACGGGCGGCGAGGTCGAATTGGGAGGTAGTAAGAGAGGAAAAGGAGCAATTGAAGGTGAACGGTGGGAAAGTGAATTGGAGAGAGCTGGCGGTGAGTGGTGGATTCATTTGGTTTCATCTAGTCTCTTTTCCTTTTCTCTCTACGAACGAAACATCCCTTGCATGTTCGCTGGCTGACCAGTCGACGTTTCGCCTACTTACTCTTTACCCCGTTTCCCCAGAAATTGCACGGGACATTTTTGATCAAGTCATCGAAGGACCCGAAGGCGATCTTGTGTATGCCGTCTTTGCCGCCAATTCTGATGGTGAAGACGATCAAGCCGACGAAGATGAAGAAGATGCCATTGTCGAGATCGAGGCGCCTCCCACCACCACCGTCAACACCACCACTATCAAGCAGCAGGAAGCAACGATCCTCGCAGGAGGTCAGGAACCAGATGAAGAGGAGGACGTTGGGATAACGACCATCACTCAACAGATGGAGAGTCTCGAGAGGGACGCACAACAAGTCGAGAATTCTAGGAGAGAGGAAAAGAGGATTCTGGCTGGCAGATTGCGATCGAGGGAGATGAACGTCGTCGTGGAACAGCCTTTGGAGCAGACTGTAAATCAGTCAAGCATAGAGGTTGACACCAACCGAGCTGAAGCGGACTTAGAGCGGGCTCACAACGTCGAAGCTTCAAGAGGAGAAAGGAAGAAAAGGAAGAAGGTGAATGGGAAGAGTAGGATCTTGTTGGATCCTGCTCAGGAAGCTCAGAAGGTTCACGAGATTCCTTCCGATGGTGATGAATGTGGCTGAATCCATGAGGGAGAGCCAGGTTCAATCTTACTAGCGCTAATAATACACATAAATAACGTTACAAGATTGGGCCACTCGAGCCTGACACTGTCCCTTGTGCTTGACTGCTAACAGCTGATGACCCAAGCAAAGACCCCTCCAGCCGAGGCCTCTCCTTTGACGATCCCATCTTTAGGTTCAATCTCGACCGATTGACCAAACAGGTCCTTAGCACTCATCTTGCCCTTGTTGCACTCGTCTAATTCTAGGTTGACCTCGAATCGACTCGTCTTTTGACCCAAGTTTGCTCCAAGGATGAGTGCCACCTCATGTCCGTCTCGACTAGGCGTGATGGCAACGGTTCCGGATGAGTGGCGCCAAGCAGCGATCTGAACATCGGTCGGAGATGCAGGAATCGTTCGAACGGATGATGGAGATGAGAGAAAGGGAACGAGCAAGGGGAGGATGTGGTGGGAGAAGCGAGAGAGGCTGTTTGTTATCGAGAGCGTCGATGGTGCGATCCAGGCTTTACAGACAAAGGCGACAGGATCAAGGGGTAAGTGCGTGACCAGTAAGGCACAGGCAATGGTAGTGAGGGTCATAATTGCGGGATGAATCTTACGAGTAATTCCTGATACACGGGGTCGAGGTCAACGTGCGTCAGTGACTGGTGTTTTTGCACTAGGATCAAAGACAACTTCCGCCCACCTTGAACGCCTTGTATAAGGCTCAGCACAGTGCTCAAGATGACTTCTTCTCCACTCGGTGGTTTGCTCCAAAATGTCTCGTTGCCAAACGCTTGTGGGACCGCCCAAAAGGAGAGGGTACGATCGCGCGAGATCATGGTGCGAAATCTGTTATATTTCGAGAAACGGACGGCGATGTCTAGAGGTGAGCTATTGAAGCAGTTATCCTGTGGAACAACATAAGGCTGTCAGCAGGCTAGAGTCAAGGTTAAGCGGGGAGAGATGCGAAGCATACGAACGCAGCCACAGCATCCATAGGTAGTGTTACACGGGGTTTCATATACGACAGACCACGTTCCGTTCATGTTGAAAGGATATGGATCGGCAAGAACTATAGAACCCAGCAGAAATCTGTTGGTGTCTGAACGTGTCGAGGTCTTACACTCTGTTCGCTTTGAGGAACGATAAACGAACCTATATCAGCTCCTGACGTGTAGTCCTCAAAGAAGTAGTCATCACAATTAAGCGCAAGTGTGATGGGATGATAGGGATCCATCTCCCGAATCAAGTCGAATGCCAACTTGGTCGATGTTAGTGGTGACTCGTTACCATCCGGTCTAGTGATTCCCAGAGAAGAACCGGAACCATCAACCCTTGTCCACGTTTCGGACGAGGTGATTGAGGGGAAAAACAAACTCATCCGCGGTGTACCAAACAAGAAGGTTCTTGCGAGACCTGATAAGCTCGATCTGTTCCCGGACAGACGTCAGGTTCTCAAAGGTATGACGCATGTCGTACACTAGCCAAAGCTGACCAGTTTTGATTGTGAGGTTGATCAGGATCAGTTTCATCGGGTTCATCTGCAGAACCCGATCGGTCACAGCCAACTCACGCCAATTTCCTCCGCTCGATCAAGGACGCGTTTGAGTACGTCCAGGTCGTCGAAGGGAGGGACGGGATGAACGACGTTGAATCCTCCGGCCTTCATGTCGTCGAGAAGGCTCACGTCAGATGCCAGATAATCTGAGTATGAGGTATAGAATCCGATTGGAAAGAATGGGCGTCCAAATGGAGAAGTCGAAGAAGTTAAAAGGAGACCGCCTGTACGACGGTCAATCTTGACGAGGCTTCCATCGAATGGATTTGCAGGAAGGTGGTATAGAGGGGAAGATATCGAAATAATTTTTGTGCTGTTGTCAGCCCCGACTGGCGGAGGGCTGGATGGTGTCGCATGACAGGTAAGCGTATGCGCTCGATTCGAAGACGGAAGGAGGGTCAAGTCGAATGGGATTTCGATATCAAATGATGGCAGGGGAAGGTTCAGACGCAGAAGCTGGATCATGGTGGTGGTATTGTTCTGGGTGAATGTGACAAAAACGGTGATGTCGAAGGATGTAGGGAACGAGGAAAACACGGATTGGCCAGAAGACAATGCTTCGTCGGTCAAGGTGATAGGCGGGGAGGCACCTAGCGCAACTTGATTTTCGTAGAGGTCAAAGAGTATGGATGCGTTGACGTCGTGAATGGTGTAGGGCTGGATCATAGGTGCTGTCGACAGGACGGGGTAGACGTCAGATGCAGAACGTCTAGATGAGGCTCGACCAACGTACTGCATCCGAATACAACTCCGGGTAGAGGATTACAGATGTGGCCTCCAGGTTCTACCGCAGGCGCACCAGCCTACATAGTGTACAATTTGGTCAGCCCAAGCAGACGAGGTCTCTCCCATGTTGGGGTTGAGGGGACGTTCCTCGTAGTGCTTGCCACACCACTTTTTCCATTCCTTGCTTCCAGAGACTGCTTCGACCGTTAGCTGCGACAAAAAGGAGAGGATGAGGATAGATTCAACAAGGGTGAGCATAGCAAGATGGTCGTTTGAGGGAAGGGCACTCAACACGTCATCTGAATTAGGAGGCGACAAGGTTGATCGACTTCTTCTGTCTCTAACCTCCGTCTGTTCCAACACGTACCCTGCCTTCCGCATAGATACGTCCCGCATGGAACCTACAACCAAGAATATCGATCTCGCCATCTCAAGGCTTCGACGCGTCATGAGGCGGATCGAGAACCCAGCCGAAATCACCCAACGAAGAATTCGATCCGATCTAGCACTCGATCTCGGCCTTGAAGCTGACGGACTGGACGACAAGAGATGGAGGAAAGTGCTCAAGGAAGAAGCTCAAAAAGTCATGGTGAGCTTCTTCTGAATGATGGTCCACACAAAATGAAGTCGTTCGTTTATAGAGCCGATCCTCCTTTTGATGTGCTCGCATGGGTTAAACAGGATGAGTCGGACGATGATGTTTCGGTTCAAGAGATGGAAGAAATCTCGCCGAAGAAGATAGATCAGACTAGTTCAAGCAAGGTACTAAGACTCTCTAACTTTGGATCAAAACTTTGCTAAGCTTCGCTGAGCGTCTGACTAGTTGAACTTGTTTAACGCCGTCTGCTCCTGACTTCACCCTGGTAGAAACGCTCCCCATCAATAGAAGAAGATACTCCCAGTGTTGGCTCTCCACCTCCAGTCAAGAAACCTCGAAAGTCGGCGGGCAAGGGCCGAATCGCGAGCCCCAGTCCGGAACTGGATGTGTCGGAAGATGATGACATTGTCGTACTTACTGACGACAATGAGGATACTCAGGGTAAAGGCGCACAGATTGAAGCAGAGGAGGACCAAGAAGATGGAGAGGAGTTTGTTGAGCAGCCGGAGAAAAAGGCCAGCGGAAAGGCAGCTTCGGTGAGTTCGATCAACGGGCTTTTCACTCACGGTTGTTGAAGGGACTTAACACCCATCTAACAAAACGTCTTTATGCAGAAATTAAAACCCAAAAAGGGTCTGAGTGCAGGTCACAATGGGAAATCGGAAGAATTTATCAATAGCGACTCGGAGGACGAGACTCCCAACACTAAAGTATCGTCTGCCAAAAAGGCAATCGGTGATTTATCAGATGATGAGATGGAAGAGGCCGAGGTCAAGGAGAGGCCGACGGCAAAGAAAAGCAAGAAGGAGCCCGTCCCTAAGGTCAGTCAGTCTCTGCTCTCGCGCCTGCAGAGGATTCATACTGACCTTCTGATTGTCTGTCTCAGTCGTCATCGAAACCACCAACTGTCTTGACATCGAAAGCTCGTCTGTCTGGCGAACAACCCGATCGCCTCAACGAACTTAAGAAGATAGTCGTCGCTTGTGGCGTCAGGAAGCAGTGGAAGAAGTTGTTTGCAGAGTTTCCAGATGACGTAAAGCTTCCTCTGATCTTTCTCCCGTGTTTGAGTTAATATGCTGATCCAGAATGGCTTGTGGGTTTCGACACGAACGTAGTTTGGTCGTCAGAGGCAATTGGTGGCAAACATCTTATTGGACCTCGGCATGAAGGGTGTACCATCGATTGGGAAGGCAAAGAAGATCAAAGAGCAGAGAGAACAGGAGCAAGAGCTTGGTATGCCCTTTTCATCACCATCGGCGCCTTGAGTCGTGCGTATCGCTTATCTCGTAAAAATCTGGATCGCTCTTCTTCCCGCCCGTAAGCCGACATCAAAGCCGGTGCCGCTCAACATGGTCTCGAGGCATCAAAGGAGCGAGCTCGACGGTCAGGGCCCAAATTCGTCGATCCTGACGACGAGGAGGACGATGGGTCGGTCGGGCCGCCAATCGTAAGTTGGACTGTCAACCTCGCTCTCCCTACCAAGGAAGAGATTTGCTGACGGAAGGCGGTATCTGATAGAAAACCAGCCGGGCTGCTATCCTCGACTTTCTCGCAAACCAGACAGAATCGGAGAGTGATTGAAGTGGATGTGAGGGTGTAGGTGTGGGGGTCCGCTTTGTGCCGTTTGATTCGATAAGCGGGGATTTAGATGACGAGACAGTGGATCGGATCGCGTTTATAAGGAAGGAGTTCAGGCGATCCGAGGTCAAGTTTAAACTAGCCGGCTTCAGTTGACCCGGTCGACGCGCAATCTAGATGTCCCGGGCTCCCTTAGTCTCCATCGCAAACCAGCACCAGCATCCCTCCACCCCTCACATAATGTCTTTGTCCCCCACGAAAGAGAAGGACATCCCAATCCACCTAGAGCAAGCCCCATCGCTTGACTCGACCGATCGTCAGGATGGTCAACTCGATGACTTCAGCGATATCGACGAGAAAAAGGTGGGTGGCCCCTCTGAATCCGGTCCGAACCCCGGTCATCCATCTTCGTATTGTCTGACTTCTCCTTGATTTTCCACACCTCGAATCTTCTCTTCCAATTCTTTCGCTTTCGATACCATCTTGCACGCGCTGATAGCTGCTGAGAAAGATAGATGTTCATCTGATTCCTTGGTTCGTCCCCAGCTTCTTTGCCTTGCTTCCGCGTCCTCTCGCTCACCTTCTATCACAGGCTTTGCGTTCTCTATCTACTGTCTTTTCTCGATCGAACCGCTATCGGTAATGCCAAAACGTTTGGCATGGAAAAATCCCTGAATCTCACCGACAGAGAGTTCCTTTGGGGTACGGCGCTGCCCACCACCATTTGGCCGTGGCATGGACTTGAGCTGACTTTGGATGCATTCCCTCTTTTCTTTGGCAGCTGTCACGTAAGTGTCCCTTGCCTCGAGTTTCGATCCAACCTTGCACTTATCTCCCCCCCTTCCTTGCCTCTGTCCGTAGCGCGTTCTTTTTCAGCTACGCTTTGCTCGAACCAGTCACAAACGGTGGGGTTTCATGTCCCTAGCTGTGTCAAATCTCTCATCTAATCTTCGCGCACATTATACCAGTCCTCCTCAAGCGCTTGCAACCACGGGTTTTTTTACCTGCCACAATGGTCCTTTGGGCCATTGCAATGATTGCACAGGGACTCGTAAAGAACTATGCACAGCTAGTGGCTGTCCGAGTCCTGTTGGGCGCGTTCGAAGCCGGGTGAGTCGTGCTTGTCTGCTTCTCGTTAACCAGCGGTCTGGTGTTTACTTGGATGCTTTTCAAGCTTGTTTCCGGGTGTATCTTTTTTGCTTTCGAGCTGGTATAAAGTGAGATAATCTCTCTCATACTGTGCTCTCAGCACATACCGACCAACTGACCTGGTCCTTTCGTCTCTACTGGTGACTGTAGAGAGAAGAGTTTGGCAAGGTATGGAGTCACCTTTGCCTTGTAACGCAATCTTGTTCACGACTGACGACCATGCACCTGCACTATGTAGAGGAATTCGATTTTCTTCAGTGCGGCTACAATCTCAGGAGCCGTAGGTCGCCATTCCTTGGTTGCTACATGAGATCAGTCGTCGCGAGACTGACTTTTCGTCACCAGTTTGGCGGACTTCTGGCAGCGGGCCTCTCTAGGATGAATGGAGTCGGTGGCTACGAAGGATGGAGATGGATCATGATCATCGAAGGAATCCTCACGTTCATCGCCGCACTTGCCTCACCATGGCTCGTTCAAGGGTTCCCCGTACGACTTCATATCAACGCGAACTTAGCTTGGAAGCGTTCAATACTGACGGTCACATCACGTTGTCGTCACAGGATACTGCTACCTTCCTCACACCTAGAGAGAAAGCCTTTGCCATTCGTCGGTTACAGCAAGGTTCGATGGAGAGTGCGGGAGGAGAACACTTCAAATGGTCGAGTCTACGATCTGCGCTTGCCGACAAGAAGACTTACCTTTGGATGTTGATCTGTAAGTTCTCGTCGAAGCATCCGCTGATACGTACCACGATGATATGTACTCATCACCCTCTTATCTGTTGCTCAGATTGTTCGTTCGGAATCTTCTATTTTTCTTTCTTGGCATGCAAACGCCGACCAACGGTATCTTACGCACTATTCGTTGTCCCCTTAGGTGGTAGCGATATGCCCCTCTACGCGTTCTCGACCTTTACTCCCTCGATTATCAAGGTAGGACGAGCCCAGCCTTGATGCAGTCTGAGAACTAGCTGATGTTCAATTTTGCGATTCGTCGTCTTCTTGATGTGCAGGCACTCGGTTACTCGTCCATCAAGGCGAACCTTCTCTCGGTTCCAATCTATGTCAACGCGTGTTTGGTCACAATTTTCGTGGGATTCGTGAGTGCTGTATCGTCTTACGGTTCTCGTTGTGGCATCTGGCTGAATGTCTTGTTTCCTCTTCATTTTTGCTGCCAGCTCGCGGACCGGACAAGAAAAAGAGGTGTCTGGAACTTGACGTTCATGTCGATCGGCATCATCGGTTACATCATCCTGATTGTCACTCCGACTAGACTGCCGGGTCTAGCGTACTTTGCTGTCTTTTTGGTGCGATCGTCCTTTACGGTCACTTCGACCCTATCACCCGTACCAACTGACGGCTGATCTGACCATTCGTAGGCCGCTCTCGGTATATATCCGCTCATCCCCCAAACGATCGTCTGGGCAGCAAACAACACTGAAGGCGCCTATAAGCGGTCTTTGGTGCTCGGACTTCTCATTGCCTTTGGCAACCTCTGTGGTACCATCAGTTCGAATGTCTATCCGGCCAAAGGTGAATCCACCTGTACTCACAGTCATCGACTCCCTCTGACCACCGCTAATCCTCATACGCATGCCAATCCCTCCAGAGGGCCCCCGATTCATCACTGGTCACGCCATCGTTCTCGGGTTTATCGCTTTGGGGTTTACCACTTCAACCATCATGATGATCATCCTGAAGCGTGAAAACGCTGCTCGAGATCGAGGTGAGAGGGACGAGATCATCGTCGGCAAGGAGGGTCAAGCAGATGGAATCAACACATTCCACACTGTTAGTGACGCCAAAAAGGCGAAGGGAGATTTCCATTCCGAGTTCCGATACATTATCTAGCTCAAAGGGTGTCGTCTGTCAACCTAGCCCCTTTCTCCCTGCCTGTCCTTGTTGTAGTTGACAATCCCCGCTTGTATCGTCTGCTACTCCAATCTTTGGCTGCCATCCTCTGGGTTCATATTTGTATGGTCATCGTTCTCGTTGTGTTCATATCCGGCTGTTGAGAAGAATGTTGGTGATCAGAGGTTGCGCTTCTCCTTTTGTTTGGTCTTTCGCAATTTCGACCCTCCTCCTCTTTCTCCTCACCACATCTTCTATATTGTGCTGAGAGTTCGTCTTTCCAACACCGGCGTCGCAAATCTAGTCCAATTTTGAACACGATGAAAGGATGCCTCGATGCCAGGAGGTTGGGAAACTGTTCCAAGAAAAAGTTAGTGGCCGGAAATCAAAAGCCAAACAAGCCAAAGCATTGACTTCGTCAGTCTTCATAACTTCTCTTCTACTCCGCCACAACTCCTTGTCCCTCTACTACTCCCGCTCGCGTCAGATACGACCTCAACCTGCTCATCCGTTCAATCTCTCGTAGGCCAGCGAGCCGAAGCGTTCATAGCTCTCGACCCATTCCCAGAACCTCGACCGCAAGTTGTTTCCCTGCCCTGGTCTCGTTCAGGATGGTTCACAGTCAATTAGAAGGATTCATGTTGAAAGAATCAACCGAGTCGTATGCATCTACTCATATATTCGGTCATTATCTCTTATCGAGAATATGCGAACTGACTGACTTCGTCCTTTCCTTCTCTTGCTGCTCGTCCTATTTGCTGACCTCTCACCTCCCCCGCTCTTTTGACTTCCACATTTGGTCGCAAGAAAGTTCTAACTTGCCATCGCCGATACTTCCTGATTCATCAACAAGTTCTCTCTTCCCGCCTGAATTTCTTAGCTTCCTCGCGGCAAATAATCTTGACCCAACGCTTTACACCTCTCTCCTGGCCTCCATTCAATCCTCATCCCTGTCCGCTCCTAGCAGACCAGATGCGGGTGATGTTGAACCCAACGATATCGATAGCAACATAATCGGGATTCAACCTTCCAATACTGTCACTCGCACTCTAACTCCATCTCGATTCATCCACCCAACCTCACCTTCTTCAACTCTCCCCATCCCAACTCGAACTGAAATTGCTCAATCTCTTTCCCTCCCGCTTGATTCCATCCAACCTATCGCCTGGCTTCCCTCTTCTTCAAGTCACCTCTCGTTTTATCGTATCCCAGGATCGACTAGAATCTCGTCCTCTTCACTCTATCGTTCGGGTCAAATCCAAGCTTTAGATGTAGGTTCAGCCGTAGCTGTCCATGCACTTGACCTTCAACCTGAGGACAATGTTCTCGACCTGTGCTGTGCACCTGGTGGGAAACTGGCGTTATGTGCAGAAGTGGTTTGCAACGACAACATCACTCAGGTAGACGGAGGCTTGAAGGGGAGGGGTACGGTGACGGGTGTTGATCTGAGTCGGGATCGGATGGGAGTGACGAAAGCCGTCCTAGCTCGTTTAGGGGCGGGAAGAGGCGCTCGGACGAGGCTCTACGTCGGTGACGGGAGAGGGTTCGACGTCGGAGTGGGTAGGTTGAACCTCTATTGGCGAGCAAAAGGGTTCGGAAGCGTTGATAGCCAAGATGAAGGGGGAGAACAGAGTGGGCTAGAACGAGAGAAGATGAGGGATCAGATTGAGGATGTGGCATGGAGGAATTGGAAAAGAGATGAGATCGAGTGGGAGACGGACGAAAAGAAGAAATGTTCGGCGATGAGTGTCCCTAGGAGGTTCGAACAGAGAAAGGAAGGTGCAAAGTCGAAGAAGAAGAAGAGGGTGAAAGCTGCCATAATTGCTGGCGTTGATAGTGGTGGAGGTGTTGGCTCGGTCTGTAGGACAGAGGACAAGAGGTCAGGGCCGGGGTCACAAGATGTATCGAACGATATGATCCGACAGGAAAAAGAGTCAGTCGATGAAGAGCCCGTCTGGATACCTTACGATAAGGTTCTGGTCGACGCAGAATGTACTCATGACGGTGAGCAAACACGGATGACCAGAGCCATGTCCCATCAGGCTCCACATATTCATGCTTGAATCTTGTTCACCTTGTTTGCATCAAGGCTCGATTTCACATATCCTCAAGTACCTCAACGACCCAACGAAGATATCTGCTGAGACCTCACCACATTCCTCTCCCTCCACCTCCCAACTTCCATCGCCAACCTTCACATTCCCTCCTGGTTTCTTGACCTCTCTCCTGACGTCCTCAACCCATCCTCCATCACATCCCTCATCTCTCCAATCTCTCCAACTCAACCTCCTCCGAAACGGATTCAGGTTGCTCAAGCCGGGTGGGATTCTCGTTTATTCTACTTGCTCGAGTGCTAGGGATCAGGGCGAAGGTGTCGTAGAGAGATTCTTAGAAATCGTCAATGAGGCGAAAGCTGGTCCTGTTGGCACGGAAGTGGGTCGTTGTGAGGATGATGGGATCAGGGCCATCGTGGAGAAGATTCAAGGAAGGGAGGCGATGCCTTGTGTGGAGAAGAATCCCATGTCAACAGTCCCAAATAATTTCAATCTGGATGATTCAGACAAATTGGATCAAGGAATAGATGGGAAAGTGGTCAGGTTCGAAGGAAGACTGGTTGAGGGTAAGGAGGATGAGTGGGTTAGTGGATTGTTTGTCTGTAGGATTCGAAAGATCCGGTGACGACCTCGTCGTTATCGCCTCGAGTCAGCGGATGGACAAGACAGGGTCCATCTTGATTCACGATAGAATGATCAGACACATATTCTGTACGGGACGGGTAGAGATTATATAGGTGTATGAGGAGACAAGAGTTAAATGGGCAAGTGTTGCAACCTCAGAGAGCTCGAAGCTTCTTCTCGACCTCTACCAAGTGGTTGATCGTTCGAGAACAGTGGAGAACAGTATTAGGACAAGGAACAGAAAGAAGAAGAAAAAATCAGCCTCGGATCGAATCAGATTCTCTTCGCAAGGTAAAGATTGATTTTTCTCGACGCACCTGTCTTTTGCACACCACTCAAGAGAGGGATTGCTTTCTCATAAGCTTCCTTGGCCTCTTGAGACTTCGACTCCCCACTGGCCAACAACCCATCACCCAATCTCGTCCAGGCCTTTCCTGAACTAGGCTCAATCTCCAACGCTTTCCTCGCGTGAGAGATACTCTCCTCCGGTTGAGGGGGCGACAACTTCAAGTATGTCAAGGCGAGGTTCAGGTGAAGAGCGCAGGACTCGGGTGCGTGAGCAAGAGCGGAAGAATAAGCTTCGAGAGCTGATGTGAAGTCGTTTGATTTGAAGGCTTCGTTGCCGGTAATCTTGAGATTTTCTGCGGCGGGCGGTAGAGGAGCGAGAGGTGGGTTCGGACCGGCGTGAGTAGAAACCAGGGTTCGGAGAGCAGACGGGTCGGCTCCCTTAAGCTAAGGTAGGGGGGCGGTCAGGCAGGTGAATCGGTTGAATGCATGCGAGATGATCGGTGAAAGAGGACCTACAGTCTGGACTACTTTCCCGGCTTTGATGGCAAAGAATGTAGGCATTGCAGAGACCTGACTGAAGATGACAAAACGTACACCATGATGCGATTGATGGATGAAGGATATCAGCAAGAACCAGAGCAGAAGAATTGATCATCACAAGGGGCCCTTACTATTTGGTCGCGATGGCCTTCATTTTATCGACGTCGAACTTGAGAAACACTGCCTGAGGAAACTTCTCTGCCAGCTGGACGTAGACTGGCGCGATGGTCTTGTCCCGCCAAAGAGCACAAATGGACATGGTGACGATTGAGGCAAAGTGAGGCGCAAAGCAGGGAGGGGAGGGGTCTTTGTCAGCTCGGGCTCGTCAAGCGAGAAAATGAATCAAAGGGTAGCGGTAGGTCAAACGAACCTTACAAGGACCGCACCAAGTAGCATGGGCATCGGCGTATACTGTCTGACCAGCAGCGGTAGCCGCTCGAAGAGCGTTATTCCAAGTAGCGACGGAATCGACTTCGATGGGTAGAGACATTTGTTGAGGCGTTGTTTCGCTGGGACGAGCTCTGAATGAGGGATATAAGGGCTCGATAAGGTGAGATGTCGAAGGTCACTTTGGAAGGAAGACGAACGGGAGTCAGTGGGAGGAAGGGAAGAAGAGGAAGGATCTTCGCCCCGGTTGAAGCCGGAGAGGAAAAAGGGAGAGAGGTCCCGTTCCTTTTCAGACAACATTTTCGTCTACCATACAGCTCGCCCTGTCCGAACGATAGGGACCCTCTCTCGACGAGTCATGACTAAGACCATGGTTTTCTCCGACAGAATGACCAGAAGCAATGAGACTGACGTTCCCTCAATCGGACCACCTTCTGGACTCCCAGCGAATCGCTCTCCTCTTCGACGCCTTCCCCCAAGTCCCCCACTCTTGTCCTCTCCTTCCTCACTCGATTCACTCAAGCCGCCAATCGTAACGGCAGATGAGTAGACCGTCGGGTCCAAGGACACGTCAACAACCTCAACAATCTCAACTACCACCGCCACCACCCACTCAAAAGGGCAGAGACGAGGCCTTCTCGGGTTAGTTCGACCTTCTTTCACCTTCGTCCCCTTCACCATACGATCACAAGCTTGGGCGTCTCCTTATCCTACCTTGACGAGATTCAATCCATCTTCAATTCGCTCCAAACTGGGCTCAGGAGATGGCCTTATATGACCGCTAGTGCTGACATCGCACTTTGCCTTCTTTCGTTTCTCTCTCTCTCTCTCTCTCTCTCTCTCTCTCTCTCGTATACCTCTCCCACCTCAATCTTCCATCTCGTCACTGCGACATCATCTAGAAATCTTTGGTCGTAGAAACACGCACAATCTCCATTCTCAGCAGCAGCAACAGCAACAGTCCAGCAACCCTCACCTACCTCATCACCCCCCTCCGCCTCCTCATCATCTTCAGCAACAACGAGCATATCCAGGACAGTACCCTCAAGTCTACTCTGGTGGCCCGGGGGGTGGACCGAACAGTCAACGATTGCCCTCGGTAGCTGGAGGGAGTGCGGCTGGCTACGATGTTTATGCGGGCAGCGTCGGGCTCGGGCTGCCGCCGGTACCGTCAGGGGGACAGTATCCTGCGTATGGCTATCCAGTAAGTTGGCTCAATCATGCTCTCGCAGTCCAAATGAAAGACGCGGCGCTGTGAGGGATCGGCAAGGATGCGAGAGGAAGGGAGAGGTCTCCCCTGGCTCTTGGTCCTCTTCTCTCCTTGATTTCGTTCTACCCCATCTGTTTCCCTTGCTTCCTCGCGTCCTATCTCGTTTGGCTGTTCTTCTGTCGCGTCATCTGGACTTCACCTCCTCAACGCTTAATGCTGATCGACTCTTTACCCTCTGCTTGCGCGTGCCCCCACCCCCAAAGAATCAACATCCGCCACCATCGCAGTCCTCTACTCATCCTTCACTTCAACCCTTGTATGACCGTCGCGCTTCCTACACACCCTCTGTTCATAGTAACTCGGGCCCTTCGGTATCCTCAACTTCTCTTCTTCAACAACAACCCCCACAGGGTCACCTCTCGCCGTATCCTCATGGCTCAGCCTCAAACCGAACGACCGCATCCTATCAAGGAGCCCCGTCTGGACCGCCTCAGCATCTTTCCCACAATTCCTCTTCGCCGAATCTTGGTATCCCGGTGCCTGGGGAAATGGTGAGGACTCGGACTCAAAGCAGCGCTAGGTCGACGAGAGGTCAGGATGGTTGGGATGGTCAATCGTTGGTGGGAGGGGTGCCATCACCTCTGCCAAGTTCATCCTCGGCACCGTACGGATCGTCCGTCGATGGAGAAGGGAGGAGAAGACCCGATGGTCTCACTCCTGCTCAGGCGTACCAAGCTCAGGTCGGAGGGGATGGTGCTGATATGGCGAGGCCCCGGGCAGGGGAGGATGCTCGATCTACTCGACCCCAGCCTGGGGACAGTGGATACTTTCCATCTAACCAATCAATCTCAGTTCCTCCTCATCTTGCCTCCGCTCACCCTTCCTCGCCCTACAACACATACCCCGCCGTCACTGCCTCGCCGACACCTTCAGCAGCCTCCTCCTCGTCTCATTCTATCTACTCCAACCCAGCCCTTCCCAACCCCCATTCCCAAATCTTCAACAATAGCTTTACTGGGAATCAAAGCCCCCACTCGAGCCACTTCAATTCCGCCCCTCCAACATCTTTCCCTCCAGAGCTCAACCACCCAGTCACGACTGGTCGTCCACCAAGATTGCCATCGTTCGATGGCTCTATGGGTGGCAGTGGACTCGGACTGGGAACTCTGCCGAGCATGAGCATGGATAGTGAGAGTGGAATGATCACACCAAGGCCGTCAGCATACGACGACAGTGAGCTGGGGTACTTGGGAAGCGGAGGTGGCGCCTCAGGCCAGAGTTCCAGTAAGTCAAACACCGGAGCTCCCTGCAAGTTAGGACTAGATTTGAGGGCGAATGTTGTCATGTGTGGGAAACAGGGATGAACGTGTACAGCTGGGACAGGTCACCGCCGTAAGGGCTGTCGCTAATGATATCACGCTATATCCCATTCGCAGCTTTCGCCAGTCGGGACCCATCGATACGATCAGGACATTCCCGCAATCCTTCTGAGTCTTCAACAAGACAACCGTTGCCAGATTCGGCCAGCATACGATCCCAATTTGCTCGTGAGTATTCTGGCTTTTGCACCGATTCTCCATCGTGCACGTCCGGATCGTGAGGCAGTCCGAAACTAAACTTGTTCTCCTGTCTTCACTCCTCAGCGCTCGCCCGAATAGACACTTCTCGTCGGCCTAGCTCTCCTTCACGTGCCTCCCCCACGACCATCGCGGGCGACCGAGGCTACCTGCACCGGAACGACAGCGGTCGGGACTCTGTCGATTCTTCTCGAAGCGTTCCTTCGCTCGCTCGAGGCAGCTCCTCAGCCGATCTCCGTTCAGCAAGCTTCTCAAGTGTTGCTAGTCGACCCGATGGTGCTTCCATCCGATCCGTCTCCCGCTCCTCGACATCGCACTACCCCCACCCTCAGATGCCTAATCTTCCACCGTCATCATATAACTTTCCATCTCCTTCGCATGGCATACCGTTTCCTGGAGGAGGTGGCTCGATATCGAAAAAGAGTGGATCCATCACGGCTGCCACGAGGAAACATCTTCAGATCTATCCAGCCTTTCTGTCGAGAGTTGCAGAAGCCTTCCGGACGACGATCATTCTCTCGGAGCGCGTCAAAGATGGACTCGCGTACAAGGAAGCGTTCGACGGTAGAGAAGCCGTCGATCTCATCGCCGAGATCATCAAAACGCCTGATCGAAATCTCGCCCTTCTCCTCGGACGCGCGCTCGACGCCCAAAAATTCTTTCACGACGTCACGTATGATCATCGACTTCGAGACAGTTCATCGGAACTCTACCAGTTCAAGCAGAAGCTTATGCTTCCTGGAGCGCCCTTCGCCGATGGAGGCTTCCCTCTCGCTGGCACGCCCCCTGGAGAAGACGACGGCTCGGGTTCGATTCACGACCTCTCGGCTGCTTCCATCTCGACTTCGATCTCTCCTCTCACCACCATCTCAACCTCTGCCGGCTCCTCAGACGCTCATCACGGCAACCTGGACCGATCAAATACCGGCCGCACTTCGCAAGGTCACCTCTCGCCCGCCAGCATGGCGACGGCTCTCGCCGGCTTCGATGGAGAGGAAGGCCTTCCGTCTGGTGTATTCACGCTCCTTCTCGACTGTTACTCGCCGACGTGTAGCAACACCTCGCTGTGCTACTCAATCGCTTGTCCCCGTCGGCTTGAGCAGGCCAAGAGACTTAATTTGAAGCCTCAACCAGGACTGAAGAAGACAGCCAGTGCAGAGAGTCTGAAGGACGACCAAGGAATGGGTGCGACTCTCTGGGCCACGTCAGTTTCAAAAGAGGTATTGGAGACGGTCGAGCCAGAGGAAAGGAAGCGTCAAGAGGCGATCAACGAGTTGATCTTCACGGAGAGAGATTTTGTCAAGGATCTCGAGTATCTGCGGGACGTGAGTTAGGCGATCGAAGCGTCTGTCGTCGTTCTCCCTTGAGACACATGTATCCTGATTATTCCCGCTTCACCCCACAGCTCTGGATCAAACCTCTCCGGACGAATGACATAATCCAGCCTCCGGAAAGACGCGATACGTTCGTGACTCAAGTTTTCTGGAACGTATCAACTATCCTCGCCAACAATGCTGTGCTCGCCGACATGCTCAACAAGCGCCAACGCTCCCAACCGATCGTGGAGCAAATCGGCGACATCCTCCTCGAGCGGGTCCCCCTTTTCCAGCCATTCATCGACTATGGTGGCCACCAACAGTACGGAAAGCACGAATTTGAGAAGGAGAAGCTCGACAACCCCGAATTCGTCAAATTCGTCGACGAGGTCGAGCGTATGCCAGAGTCAAGGAAGATTGAGCTTAACGGATTTCTTACCCGACCGACGACGAGGCTTGGACGATATCCTCTTCTTTTGAAAGCCATCCTCAAAAGCACATCCGAAGACAACCCAGATTTTGTCCAGATTCCAAAAGTCCTCAAGCTCTTCGACGACTTCCTCGAGCGCGTCAACACGGCGGCGGGAAGGACTCAAAATCGGATGGATCTCGCTCAGCTTGATTCCCAACTCAGGCCCAACGAGTCCCACGTGAGCTCAATTTCGTGTCTCACTCGGCAAGTCTGTTGAACGCTGGCCAAGAGTCAAGGCTCATCGTCATCTCTTGTATTTTCCAACAAAGGAACTCCGACTTAATGACGAGAATCGAGAACTTATCCACAAGGGTCAACTCAAGCGACGAGGTGGAACTCAAAGCGAAACGGCCGATCTCGAGGTATACCTGCTCGACAACGTTCTGGTCCTGGCGAGATATAAATCGGTCAACAAGACGGAAGAGCTGAGGCTGTACAAACGGGTGAGTTTCGTTCCCAAGAATGTCGAGTTACTTGTTGCTGAGACCATGCTGATCTTCTTGTCGACAACCTCACGAAACCAGCCTATCCCTCTTGAACTCCTCACCATGGTCACTCAGGACGAATCCTACAATCTCTCCAAATACGGGATCCGACCTAAGTCTCTCCTTTCCCGAACGTCGACTTCCAAATCGGATACAACTCACGCCAGCGGGGGTTCGGGCGGTAGCGGCGCCTTTGGTGGGGGAGGGAGCGGTGGAGGCGGCAACGGAGGTGGAAAATCAAACGCCAAGCCAGAAAAGGAGGGCAAGCATGGCTTCTCAATCACGTTCAACTATCTTGGTCGCAGAGGTTACTCGCTTACTCTTTGGAGCGCGAGTCATATCCAGAGGAAGAAGTGGTTGGAAGTCATCGACAAACAGCAGCAACTCGTCAGGGAGAGGAACCGAAAGATCGAAGTCGTCACCCTCGAGACGGTGTTCACTGGGCCTAACAAGGTCAACTGCGCCGCTCCGTATGGTGAGCTCTTGAATCTCGACCTTGATCTGAGCTCTGCTTCTTGCCTTGGACACTTGGTCGAAGACAAGGACGTTGCAGTGGAAGCTTAACCGAACACGACTGACACGCTCGCTTCTCCACGATCGAACAGATGCTGGTCGGCGAATGGTGTACGGCACGGATGACGGTGTCTACTTTTCAAATCTCACTGAACCGGATCGGCCGCCCGTCATGGTCCTCTCAATTCTCGACGTCACCCAAGTGGATGTCCTGGAGCAGTTTCAATTGCTCATTGTTCTCTCTGGTAAGTCTCTTGAAGTCACCGGATCCCCCTCCAACGTCAATTGTGAGGTTACTGATAAGTCGAATCTACCTCCACGTCGTTAAACCAGAACGATCTGTTCAGACCTTCCCTCTCGATGCCCTCGATCCAAAGGACCCCACGGCAGCACTCAAGCGAGGCAAACGAATTTCATCTCACACTACTTTCTTCAAAGCCGGCGTCTGCGTTGGCAAGACGCTCGTTTGCATTGTTAAGTCATCTCCTTTGTCGACGACGATCAAGGTCATGGATCCTGTCGAGGCGCCGACAAAGAAGAAACCTCAGGGAGCGGCGTTCAGCAAGTTGATGCCAAGTCGACACGACACCTTGAAGGCTGTCAAGGTTTGTGCAGCGACATCATCTTTCGCATATGTGTTTTTAGTCATCGTAACGAGTGATCTGATCTTGTCCTTCCTTCCTTTGTCTTATCTCGTCATCGCTACGTCTTTTCCATACGTATATTCAGGAATTCTATATCCCAACCGAGTCTTCCTCAATCCACTTCCTCAAGACCAAACTCTGCGTCGGTTGCACTAAGGGATTCGAGATTGTCGATCTCGAGACGCTCGACACCCAAGGTCTCCTCGATCCGGCTGATCCCAACCTCGAGCTCGTTCACAAGCGAGATAACCTCCGACCTGTTCGGCCCGTGGCAATCTATCGGATCGAAGCGGACTTCTTGCTCTGCTACGATGGTAAAGATAGATTTCCATCAACTTTCAGGGAGGGAACGACGACATGGGCTTACGGGATCCTTCTTTTTCTTTCCTCGCCCAGACTTTGCCTTCTACGTTAACAAGAACGGTTGGCGAGTTGGTGGACCCAAGAAACGAGATGACGTCCGTTGGCGAATCACCTGGGAGGGAACCCCTACCCACTTTGGTGGGTTATTCTTTTCCCCTCATGTCCAAGATTGATCCTTATTCACTCAGTATCATTTGTTTCCTTTCCTTGTTGCAGCTTTGCAATACCCATGGGTCATGGCCTTTGATCCAAACTTTGTTGAGATCTGGAACGTCAACACCGGCGTCTTCACGCAAGTCATTCAAGGATCGAACGTCCGACTACTCTTCGCCGACTCTCCTCCTTCAGCGATTCACTCTGCAGCTCAGCTCCAACAGCAGCAGCTTCTACAACAGCAAAGGCTCGCCTACGGTCGAGGAGGAGGAATGCATCCGCCACCACCACCATTGTCATCGAATCACCATCAACCATACCCTCATCCTCATCAAACACAATCTCCTCAAGGATATCCATCATTCCCACCACAGCAACAGCACCCTCCTTACCCACCCTTGCATCATCATCCACAACAGCCACCACCACATCATCAAGGAAGTGGATTTTATCCGCCACAACCGATGAGACCGCCTCAAATGAGGATGCCTCTTCTTCCTCCGCCGAACCCAAGAAACAAAGTTGTGTTTGCAGTCGACGACCGTGTCTGCGAAGCGACACTCGCTCCTTTCTGAACGCCTTGTTTCTCTATTAGTGTTTTCTTTCTTCTTCTTTTTTTTCTTCCCTTTCTTCTTCCTATCATTTCTTCTTCTGCTTGTGTTTTTTTTTTACCCTTCTTTCCTTCAACTCCTTTTTCCACGTATCAACTTTTCTTCTTCTTCTTTTCTTCTTCTTCTTTCCTTCCGTGTATCTCTGCCTCCCCTTTTTGACCTCCGTCATATCATCACCTTTCTTGAATCGATACACGCCTCACATCCATCCCCGTTGTCTTAACTTTCTGCCCCATCCTTGATATTCTCATTCTACAATCTATACTTCTTTTCGTGCACCTTCTCTCTCTCTCTCTGGCAAGTTTTGAACCGAGACTATATGACCTCGTCGATCACTCGCTCACAAAAGACACGCGAACGAGCAAAGCAATCATCTACATCGTCCGTCTTTTTTCGCAACTCCCTCCCTTCTCCCAAAAGAAAATGATGAGAGGACGAGGTGAAACACCTAAGGGTGACGTGTGAAATGGATGAAACGGATGGATGGGAGTTCAAAGGATGGGAGCGAGTGAAGAAAAGAGAAAGGAGGAACGGGTAAAGGCACGAAACCAAGAGAATGAGAATGAGAAAGACAGAGAGAGAGAGAGTGTGTGTGTGTGCGTGTGCGTAGGGATGAACTGAATTGGAAACAGTTGTTTCCTCTCATTCAGATGCCTTTGCTCAGACAAGACACTGACAAAAGAAAAAAAAAGGAGGGGGGGGGGGGGGGGGGGGGGGGGGGGGGGGGGGGGGGGGGGGGGGAGATGAGATGAGGATTACAAGGAACAAGAGACGTCAGCGAAATCGTCGTTGCCAACATGATGGGGAAAGGACGAACCTGAAGATCGCCATCGAGCATAGCGAGTCCTGCACCGAGGGCCCAACCTAATTCGACGTCTCGAAGCTGCTTACCAACCTGGTGTACGTGGATGTGTGAGCGTATGTTAGATCGATAGATGGACAGAGAGAAGCTGAAAAAAAAAGTTGTCCCTACAATCAATTCCCTATCCGACCCAATCTCATACCCTAATCCTAAAAGAGCGTGCATGAACGTCAAATCCAAGCAATACTCTTCTCTCTCCGACAATTCATCGAGAGCTTCCTTGTTCCCTTCGAATTTGGCTCTCCAGATTTCCTCTCCCGAGCAAGCGGCGATGGCGAGATCCTTGACGTCGTCGAGTCCGAATGGCGTTGGTCGTTCGCTCGAAGAAGCAGAAGTAGTGGGAGGTGGAAGGAGAGGTTTGATTCGATCGTAAAAGTAGGAGAGGGCAAGGAATGAACCAGACGAAAAGGTGTCGAGGAGAGCGGGTTGATAGACACCGTTGAAGGAACATGGTTTGACTTCACAGATGCTGCAACAAGGAGGACAGGGGTAAAATGAGGGAAAAAAAAAACGTTATGGGTGAGTTCTTCATGACTCTATGTTGGGAAAGGTCGCTTTGATACGAAGAGACACGATCCAGAAACACTTACGCATCCTTTGCCATGACCAACTCAACAACATTCTTGCAGGCTTCGTATCCACCAGATCCACCGACCATCGTGACTGTTGCCTTCTCCCTACCAGGTGGATCCAATTCGACCTTCTTTCTCCTCCCAGCGCCCAAGCAAGGTGTGCTAATCATCGTCTCTTCCGTCAAGGTCGACCAGATACTAGCATCCCTTCCAAAGCTCCAAGTAAAAGCGACGAGGTTGTGAACGTGTCGCCTAGCTTGCATGAGGCCGTAACCTAGATACGAATGTTGATATAGGATGAAGTCTCGACCTCCAAAAGTGAGAGCGTACTTGTGATCTCCCTCAACGAGGCCAGTGTCGTTGGTGAAGGTGGGCTCAAAGACGATCTGAGTCGATGCACCCCCGAGGTCCATGACAGCAAGGGTATCGGTCGAGGTTGAACCTTCACCGATCTTGGAGAGCAGGTAATTCGCAGTGATCCATGCGTATACGCCTAGATCCCGAGAAAGTATGGCATAACGCAGTCAGAGAATTTTGTCTTTATTAGTCAGCTGTGTCGTCAATCTCGAGTCTTGAATGTACACAGAGAAGAAGCAAGATCGTTTGGAAACAAGAGAGAAGATGTGCCTGACACGGCAAGGGGGGGACGTCACTGACCCTCATCTTTTCCGTCCATGATGACGACCGGATCCGTTGGGATGAGAGGGAACGGGAAATCATGCTTGAGGTGATGTTCGACAGCCTCCAAGATAGCTTGACTCTGACTCTGACCCAGCATCCTCAGGCCAGCTGTCGCCTTGACAGCCAAAGGCGTACACGATCTCAGATCCTCCGGAACGACCCTCATTGCCTCTGCCATGAGAATGTTAAGAGAACCTGCCGCCTCGGCTGGGTCATCGTTGGCGAAACTCGAGAGACCAGGTCGGGTTTGGTTAAAGACTTCGTATTCGAGCATGGGTGAGGGAGAGCAGTAGTTGAACTTGTAGACGTGGATTCGAGAACCAGTGGATCCGGCGTCGATCATGAGGGCGTATTGGACGAGTTTCTTTCCTGGAGCAGGAGTAGTACAGTAGGTCGTTCCGGATGGATCGGGGTCGGTCTCGGGAGAAGAGGGCCCGTTAGGTCTGGTGATTTCGGCGGGAAGAGCGGATGAATGCGAAGTCGAGTGACCAGCGACGACATCGTTTGGAGAGGAGTGAGTCGAACCGGTATGGGAAGTGGGAATCTTGCCTCCTCCCGAGCTTTCGTGATGAGAGGTGGGAGGTTGAGCAGAGGGGTCGTCGACGGGGGTGTCGCCGTACTGGTGACCTTGGCTGTCGGATGGCTCCTTGATGGTGACATCGTCGTCAGAGTTTGGGATCTCGTTGATAGGCCAGGTCTTGAGCGGTCCACTGGCTGTGTGGGGAGGGAAGCAGGATAGCACGGGGATCAGTTGCCGAACCTTACGGAGGCATCCGAATCTATCGGTTTTCACCCTGGCGGGTCAACGAGCTACATCGAGTCCGACTGTGGAAGCATCCAATCATGAGCACTCACAACTATAGTCTCCCTCTTCCGAGATGACCCCGTATCCAGCCTCTCCAGAATCGCCGTACATTCCTCCTCCTCCTCGGCCTTTACCACTCGCGAATAAGAGGACGACGAGGAGAGCTATTCCACCAATGACAAGATACTTTCGAGTTGCCGCGCCCTTTGAAGGACGTGGATTAGGATTTCGACCACCCGTAGGGAGGGATTGATACTTTCGACCGCCAAACATGTGTGGAGGAGGACTGCTGGAAGGACTGGGAGTTGTCTCAGTTGTTGAGGGCGGTGAAGTCGACGAGGATGAGGGTAGGGAACTGTTGTGGTTGCTAGGGACGGTGGACCTCCTACGGAATGCTTCAGAGGAGGAAGGGAGATAGGGAAGGGAAGTTGAGACGGGGATGCTGCGAAACACGAGAGAGGGAGGAGGTATCAGGTCGATTCGACGTCTTGTACGTCAAACAGTTGGGTGAATATTGGAATGACTGACATTGCTGAGTCCTCTGAGGCTGGACTAGCTGCTATGGGTCAAAAGAGGGGAAGTGAGTGGATGAGAAGCCAATGTGGGCGCGTGAAACGGAAGTGTTTGAACTTTCAAACGTTCCGCTGGCCCGGACTCCCTTCACCATCTCACTCTTATCACGAGAATGCCATACATAAGAGCAAACTTGTCAAACCACAAAACGCAAAGAGAAACAAAGAGACAAGCCAACGGGGAAGAAACAGCGAAAGAGACGAGTCGAAGGGATACAGGTGCATCATTTAGAGGGAGGGAAAATGCGAGATGCACACAAGAGGATAGATCTACAAGCGTATCAACGAGACAAGGCAAGTCCACGACGACTGCCTTGTTTTTAAGCGTAGAGGTCGTCAGCTTCTGGCTCCTCGAACGCGGCATTTCCACCTCCACCAGTGCCCTCGCCAGTGGGCGCTCCTCCCTCGACACCACCCTCGGGGAACTTGAAGGTCGAGCCGAACGATCGCGACTGCTGAAGAGTCTGAGCGAACATCTCGTATCGTCGGATGTCGGCGTCGGAAACTGCGAGGAGTCGAACCGATTGAGGTCAGCATCCGAGAGGCAACAGCAGCGGACGAGAGGTCAGGATAGAAAAAACAGTGGTTTTGGAGACTCACCACTTCGCCTGGCGAACTTCATAGCCTCCTCAAAGTGAGCAATGGTGATCTCGGGGACGGGATCCTCCTCCTCGGCTTCAATGTCTGGCTTGACATCCTCTTCCATCTTAGCATCTCCACCTTCCTCCTCAGCGGCGGCCTCTTTCTCCCTCTTCTCCCTCTCTCTCCTCATGTCGAATTCGATGCTCTCTCTGATGGCAAGCTTGCTCGCGCGCTGGCAGATCTCGGTCAAATCGGCACCAGAGAAACCGTGGGTAGCCTTGGCAAGGAAGCCAAGGTCGACGTTGGGAGCGACAGGCGACTTCTTGAGAGTCGCCTTGAGAATCGAGATTCGAGAGGGTTCGTCGGGGAGGGGGATGTAAATGAGCTGATCGAGTCGTCCAGGTCGAAGGAGAGCCGGGTCAAGCTGATCAGGTCGGTTGGTGGCTCCGATGATGAAGACGTTCTTCTTAGCGCCGACACCGTCCATCTCAGTCTATGGAGGCGCGAGAAGTGTCAGAAAGTCAGCAACAGTCTCGAGAGAAGCAGACAGTGAAAAGGATTCTTACAAGGATCTGGTTGAGAACTCGGTCACCAGCTCCACCAGCATCACCGCCTCCTCCTCCGCCTCGGCTCTTGGCAATCGAATCAAGCTCATCGAAGAACATGACGCAAGGCGATGCCGCACGAGCCTTGTCGAAGACGTCTCGTACGTTGGCCTCGGACTCTCCGAACCACATGGTGAGAAGCTCGGGTCCCTTGATCGAGATGAAGTTCTGGAGAAGCGTAACGGAGGATGGAAGGCGTAAGCGAAACGTGGTTGACTTGGTATGAGGGAAACGGGATATCGACTCACGGCCTGGCACTCGTTGGCAATGGCCTTGGCAAGCAAGGTCTTTCCGGTTCCTGGAGGCCCGTAGAAGAGGACACCCTTGGAAGGAGACATACCGTACTTGAGGAACTTCTCGGGGTGCTCGACAGGGTACTGAACAGTCTCCTGAAGCTCCTGCTTGACTTTCTCGAGACCACCAATGTCCTCCCATTTGACGTTGGGGACCTCGACGACGGTCTCTCGGAGAGCAGATGGGTTGGAGACACCGAGGGCAAATCGGAAGTTCTCCATGGTGACTCCAAGGGAGTCAAGAACCTCGGCGTCGATAGTATCCCTACGAAGAGGAAAGAAAGGAGATGTACATGTCAGGAGATTGGTCGGATAAGACGCGAGCAAGACAGCTCGAATGCAAGAAGGTTAGGGCACTCACTCGTCAAGATCGATCAAGTCCATCTTCTCTCGGATCTGCTGCATAGCAGCCTCGGAACAGAGCGAGGCCATGTCAGCACCGACGTAACCGTGGGTGTCAGCGGCGATCTGGTTCGATATGGAGGGGGAGAATGTCAGTCTCTGTCTGCGGAGCGATGGAATCCTGTGCCAGATGCGAGCGAGCGAGGCGAGTCAAACTGACCTGCTCGAGGTCAACGTCTTCTCCCAACTTCATGTTCTTGGTGTGAATCCTGAGAATCTCAAGTCGACCAGTTGGGTCGGGGATTCCAATGTCAACCTCTCGATCGAATCGACCGAATCGTCGAAGGGCGGGGTCGATGGAGTTGGGTCGGTTGGTGGCAGCCATGACGACAACGTTGGATCGGGCTTTAAGACCATCCATAAGAGTAAGGAGCTGCGAGACGACTCGTCGCTCAACCTCTCCGTTGGTCTAAGGGTAGCGGAGGAGAAAGCGTGTCAACTTCGATTTCATCGACAAGGGAGAGCTAGAAACCCAACACACCTTCTCTCGCTTGGGAGCGATCGAGTCGATCTCATCGATGAAGATGATGGCAGGACTGTTCTTTTCGGCCTCCTCGAATGCCTTCCTGAGGTTGCTCTCCGACTCTCCAGCCATCTTGGACATGATCTCGGGTCCGTTGATGAGGAAGAAGAAGGCACCAGTCTCGTTGGCGACGGCTCGAGCCATAAGTGTCTTTCCAGTACCTGGAGGTCCGAACATGAGGATACCACGGGGAGGCTTGATACCGATCGACTTAAAGAGCTGAGGGTGTCGGAGGGGAAGCTCGACGAGCTCTCGGATTTGAGCCATCTACCGAACGAGGGACGATGAGAGCAAGACAGAGGAGAATTGACTGATGAGCTGACGGTACAACTGCACACGATTGGTTTGAAGTTCTCTAGCAACAACGGGTCACATCGTGGTGTCAACGAGACTCACCTGCTTCCTGCAGCCTCCGATGTCGTCGTAGCCAACATCGGCCAGGTTGTTCTCCTCATCCTCTCGCTTGATTGGGTCTCCCTCGGTATGAATGACGGTATCTTGGGCAACGATGCAGAACTCGGAAGGATCGGTCTCGACGACCTTAAACTCGACAGTTCGCATGCCACCTCTGACGAGGAAGGTGTCGCCCTTTCGGACGGGGCGGTAAGCCTCAAGGAAGTAGGGCTTCAGGTAGACCTCGAAGAGGTTTCCAGTGAGACCTTGAAGTTGATCAGGATGCATGAGGGTTGTCAGCGTTGATATCTGATGTGGTCGAAGAGAAGACAAGATAGATGTACCCTCAACCGAGTCGTCGAAGGGCAGGATATGAACTCGCTTTCCGTACTTAATGTCCAGGCAGGCGTGAACGTTGCAGATGTCGCCAAGCTTGACTCTCAGGTTGTTTCGTGCGACTAATTCAGGGAAGAGTCACGAGAAAGAGAAGAGCGGGAGAAGGTTGATCAGCAACTGATTTGATCGAGCCATGAAATGAGATGTGTGGCGAGGATCGACAGGCCTGCACTCTCCTCACTGAACCTGCCATGCCCACCCCGACTGGTGACCATTATCACGGTAGCTACAATCACTCACCCTTGTTCATCTGAATCTTTCCCTCGTCAACCTCATCGGACGAAAGGCAAATGAGGACGGTATCCTTGCGCTTCTTTCCCCTGTACGGTAGGATCGAACGCGAAAAAGCGGACAGTCAGCGCATAGCACAAAAAGATTGTCGTCCCCAAATGATCTAGGATGCTGAGAGGTGGTTCGAATAAAACCCAGGGGGGAGGAGAAGGGAGGAAAGAAGAGTTTACCTGACGATGACGGTATCACCCCTGAAGAAACCGAGGGTCTCCATCGTCGCTGGATTGAGCGTGCAGACGCTGTTGTCGTCACCCGTCGATTCGACGACCATCAAACGGTTAGGGCTAAGAGGGAGGAGTAAGAGAAGAGAGCTGTCAGGACGAGCGGGCTCCGAGGGGATGAGGGAGTGGGATCATCTCCACGTGTCGAAAGGTGGGTTGAGATGGGAAGAGGATTCGGAGGCTCGCTCGGATGGATGTGGACTGACGACTTCTTGGGCCTAAGGATAGAGGTAGCGAGATCATCTGGGTTGGCGGGAGCGGGAGCGTCTACTGAAGGGTCGGGCATAGTGGGGATTGGGATGGGGTTCGTGGAGGGTGGTTGTGGTGGATGAGGGAACTTCTCGATCTGTCGTTTCCTCTCTTCAATGAGATCCGTGACGTGGGCGCTTTCTCGTCGCTCGTTCAATCCTCCCACCAGTTACCAGACCCCATCGGATCCCAATCACATGGCATATAATACAGTACCCTATCCTACCTTACCCAGCTTCAGAACGGAATGGGCGCATACGCCTCGCATGTGTGCTCGCATTCAGGAAATTTCCTGTTACATTCCCGCGTGTTTCCGTACTCACTGCCGTGTATCACACAAAGCCCGAACAGCACGTAAGCATATTGATTCAGCCAGACAAGGACTAGTTCGAGTTCGCACTCTTCCTGATTGCATCGAAAGCCCTCGAACACGAACGGTTTCTTGCCTAGGACGTCATCCCAACGATCAGCCCAGTACATCGTCAGCTCGGTTGGCCGTGCCTTGATGGACAGTAGGTGCATACCAATATTTCCAACGATACCAGATGGCCACTTGCCGTCCTTGACGCATCTGATGAGCAGATCAGGGCATCCCAGTACGGCATCGGCGCCCTTGAATGATGTCTGATCTGAAGAAGCGGGCGCTGCAAGGGCCACGAGCGGCAAGCTGGAGAGGAGGAAGATTATACTGGTACTGAGTCGCATGAAGGTCGAGATGTCGATGGTTGGGATGTCGATGGTGGTCGACGGTCCAGCGAGAAAACGCGTCGTCACAACTGCGGAGTCGCATCCCGTTCTCCATTCTCTGACCATCAAGCTCTCCTCCAGTTCCTCTTCCTTCATCCTAGACGCCACTCTATCTCCCATCCTACACAGTACATCCATCCATCAGCTCTCTCGTGATCACATCTGGCCAGCCCGCCATGGTTCACACTGGTCAGCATACCTGTCCCAGGGCTTCTCGTCTCCTCTCTCGCCTTCTCGATCAACTGTGGCGGAGCTACTCGCTGACCCCATCTCGTCGCAATCTTCCTTCGAGCAGGCGACCTCAAAGATCTCTTGCAGAAGTATTTCCCAGAACAAGGTGGCTTGCCAGTCAGAGACTTGCCGAGAAGTGAGTCTGACCTGTCTGCCAGGACAACACGAACCCCTTCACTTCGCCCCTGTCTCGCGAGGTCGCCGATCCTCTTGTACATATGCGCGCCTAAGCCCTTGAGTCTGATACAAATCTCATTTCGATCCATCCTGCAGTCGTTCAACAAGTCGAGAATGCGACAGGATCGCCGTTGTTTGACGAAACCGCCAGAACCGAACTGGCTGCGTTAGCTGGCGGCATGCCTGACATCACGGCGGACCTCGACCTCGTCTTGGATCTGCTCAGGTAATGAGGTCAAACTTCTCAACGGTCGGCCCGAAAGCTCACAAAGCTATACATCTGATTGTCTCCACAGCAAGATCGTTCCTCCCCCTCCTTCCCCTTCTTTGACCGATACTAGCTCCGTATCCCTCCCATCTACCACATCCTTCGGATCTACCGACCTGTCCAAATCGTCGCCTACTCCTGCTAGCGCTTCGTCAACCTCCAGACCAACCCACAAAAGACGCGTCTCGACCCGGATCCGATCCGCCTCAGACTCGTCCTCATCCTCATCCGAGAATGAAACCAATATGCGTACTATCCGACGTTCTCTCTCCTCTTCTAACAATAGAGGCGAGATAGATACCACTTCCTTTCCTTCCTACGAGCCTCCCAGTGAAGGACCGCGTTCAGCTTCGGCTCAAGGTGCACCTGCGGCTTTCTTGGCCTCTGGTATTCCTCGCAGGAAGAAAGTTGTGTCCAACGCTTCGGCTGGCGATACTCCTCAATCATCGATGTCAAAGTCGATACCTAGCAGTTGGGAGAGGTTTCAACGACCAGGAGCACCTAGTCGATGTAGGAGGAAGAGTGGTGACTCGACGAGGTCGGCGACGAGTGAAGCTGGAAGCGATCAGGAGTGGGGCAACCAAGCAGTGCGTCATCTCAAGCAGCTGCTCGGCCAAGTGTACTCTCGAAAGCTGACGACTCGATGACAATCCTCGAAGAACGCACCTCCAACGCCGACCTCGAGAGTTCCTCGCCCCAGCCATCCAATTTCTCGACAAACCTCTCAGCCCAGCAGCCTACCTCGAAGGGTCCCATCCTTGCCTCATTCCCACTCGCATTCTTATTCCACTGGTGAACTACCAAATCCATATCTCCCTCTCTCCCATTCACCTACGTCTCCATCGATCCTCTTCCCTAGAAGCTCGCCCACTCCCCTGTCGGCAGGGGGAAGTCTCGATGAACGCAGCTTCAGTGGATCGATGAGAAGCCCGAGTAGTGATTTCAGCGGTGATGGCGTTTTCGAGGGCAGACAGAGACAGAGAATGTCGAGTTTGGGCAGGGGGTTTCCGAGGACACGAGGACCGAGTGGAAATCATGGTCAGGATGCGAGCATAGGAATAGAAGGAGCAGAAGGATCTGGAGATTTGTCACCCTCTGGAATTAGGCATATCGTGAGTATTTCCTCGTTCCGACCTGGATCTCATTAGTTCCTGCTCGAGATCGCTAACGTTTCCTTCGCATCTGGTGTCCATCGATCCCGTGCAATGATTGCCATCATACGCAGCGAGACTCGAATGGATCGACCACCTCTATCTCAGACTATCACGACCGACTAGCTGCGTTTGACAAGGTCAACGTTGAGCTGACTCGTAAACTCAAAGCAACTCAGGTTGAACTCGAGCAAACGGCGACGGACAACGAGCGGATGATCGAGGATTACCAGAATCGGCTCGAGGAGATGAAGGATGACATCAGTGGTCGAAAGCGAGACGAAAAGGATTTTAGGATGAAGGAAAAAGGTTATCTCGCTCAAATCCAATCGGTGAGTCTCGTTTGGTGTCCATCTCGGGTCTCGACAGAGATAATTAGGTCACGGCTGACCAGAGCTCCCTCCTAGTTCGAAACCGATATCGACCGACTCCACAAGAGCATCGAGAATAACAAAGGAATTCACTCTGCGTTGCTCAAAACTTATACCGAACAGTGTGGTCAGTACCGTGCTGATCTCGTCCTTAACATTTGTGCCAAGATGTTTCTGACCAGGACTCACGACTCTCTGCTCTATCGATTTCTATAGCAATCTCGGAAGAGCTAAGAGATTCGATTCGAGCGAAGGACGTCGAGCTGTCGAGCTCCCAAGGCACCGTCGAGAATCTCAAGCATGACGCAGACAAGGTGTGTCTCTCACGATTCGACTCTCTGTACCCATTTCAGCAATCCACCCGCTCATTGCTTCCTCGTTATCCCTCTACCTCAGCTCGCGAGAGACCATCGATACGTCACCGACGCCAACGCCCTTCTCGAGCGGGACCTCGCCGTTGCTCGTCAGACGGAAACGATCCTCGAAGAGCAGAAGATGGAGAATCTCATTCTCAAGGAAACGATCAATCGACTTCGACTTGACCTCGACGAACTCCGGACTCTTGGTGCGTCGTCATCTAAGGATGGGAACAAAATTGATGCATCTAGTCCCGGAGGTGCGGGGAGGAAAGGCAGGATGATGGCGAGTGAGGTTAGCTCAACGGTGGGTACACTTAGTGGTGGGAGGAGCTTAGACCAGGAGCTACTGAGAAACCTCGCGAGAGGGGGGATGGAGGGAGAAGAGGATGAGGAGGAAGGAGAGGGTATAGAGAGCGACGTTGAGCCAGATGAGAAGGAGATTGGCAGAAGGGCTCGAGGGACGGGCGGTCATGGTCAAGAGGATAGTTTCATCGAGACGATGATCACGCGTCGAAGGGTGAGAAGTTCAAGTCAACGGCCGTCTTTCGTCCTATCACCTCGAGCGTCAATCCGGCTAACGTTCGCTCCCTGTGTTTTATTCTTAGGTCCGAGGAATCCGTCATACAGACGGCTCCAGACCCTCCCCCGAGATCGATGGACAACCAATCTTGATCTTCGACCTCGTCGATGTTGGCGTTCAATCCGATCCGATTCCTATCTCTCCTAGATTTCCTGCCTCATCTCCACCAGATGGTCTGCCCCTGATTTCTACACCTACAATGACGACTGAGATGTCCATCCAAACGGATGAATCATCCATGGCGGGCGGCTTGCCAGCTTATACGCCTAAAGCGGAAAACCACTCATCATCCGTTGAAGGGCAAATATCATCTCAAGGTAAGCCTTTGTCATTTTGTTCTGGTCCTCGCTCCTCGCGCTTCCCTCATGCTCTCTAGAGGGCTTCTCTTCCCTGCCTGTATTGATCACTTGGGTTTCCCCATCTTCTGTCTTTGATGCGTTCTTTATTCGTCCTCCATACCTTCCCATGTCCCGTTTGCCGACATCATCGGGCTTGATAGTAGATGGAAGCTTCGCCAACATCAGCACGATCAATAGCTCCCGAAGAGGTTGGGGGAACTCTCTCCGCCGTCGGACAAAGGAAGCCGTCTTCTCAAGCCTTCAAAACACATTCCAACCCTCTCTCTCCTCATCACCATCGGCTTCCCCAGCTCATTCTCGATCTCAATCACGTTCCACCACCTCTGCATCATCCCCCAACCGCCTTACTCCGTTACCGACGCTGAGAGATGTCGCTCTTCGTTATGGCGTACTAATCGCTTTTTGCTCCGTTACGGCTCTGATTCGTTCGTTCCTCTTCACCTCCTTTCCCTTCTTTTACTCGTGACCTTGTCAATTCTCTCGCTAACTCACCACACCTTTGTCTGTTTCCTTACCTTGTAACAGTCGGATACCATCTCGGTTCATCTCAAGCCTTTTCTTCGACCGATCCTTTCCTCCATTCCCTCGCAGCCGATCAAGCTCGTTGGAAAGCCTACAACGACCTCGCTAGAACTCAAGGATCAGGCATCGGGTTTTCTCAGGCAGTCGGTCATGGAGTGCTTGACAAGTTGACTAGGAGGGTTCCAACTTAAACTCGCCGTTTACTTGCTCAAATTCGATTCTGTCCATCATCTCTCTGCCGGTCGTACCTATCTATCCCCCTTATGTTGCTTCATCATCTCGACATATGGACTGAGTAGATCCTTGAGTAGCGTCCCCACCTCATTCAACCTCGACAGTTTCTATTCCACACACGTACACACACACACACACTCTCTCTCTCTCTCTCTCTTGCTCTGCTCATCCTGACCTCTTCAAGCCATCAGGTTCCCTCAACTGAGTCATTGTACTTTTCTTTCTCCTTGTCTCCACTCATTGACCTTGATCATGCAACCTCCCTTTACCTTACCGTCTCCTTTATCCCGTTCTTTTCTTGCCTTCACTTGCTACTTGTTTTCGTTTCTCTTTCATCAGAGCGTACTTTTCTTCATTTTTTTTTTCTTCCTTTCTTCTTCTTCTTCTTCTTCTTCCTTGTAAGGTGTTTGGAGATTTCGGATTTGTTTGGACGTTGTGTTTAAACAGAAAGGGCTTCTTTCCAACCTCTGACAGTCAACTGCGAGATGTTTTTTTTTTTTTTTTTTTCCTTCCTTATTGCAAGTCGAACGAGTTCACATAAGCTTGTCTCCATAAGAATGAAAGAGAGAGAGAGAGAGACGGGAATGAAAAAAAAGGACCAGAACCGAGTCGAACCCAAGACAAGAAGCGAAGAAGAGGATAAAACAGGAAAGGGCAGGTTGTGATAGCAGACGAGAGAGGAAGAAGAAACACAACATGAAAAAAGGAAGAAGAAAAAAAAAAAAAAAAAAAAAAAAAAAAACAGGAAAGATAGAGAGGGAGAGAGAGAGAAATCAGACACCTTGGAACGCAGGAACGGATGAACGAACGAAATCGGAGATAAGGAAACAAGATGTGAGGCGTAGAGATATACTTGAGATTCGAAGATATCGACAGATAGAGGGAGCGAGGGATGTAAGCGATCTGACCAATGGACGAGTCGGGTAAAATTGAAATTGAGGGGAAGGCTTCGTTGAGGAAGGTGTGTGTGTGCGTGACGACAATGGACGTTAAGTCTCGCTCTAAGGAGTGAAAATGAAGCTGAGGAGCAGAAGAGTGATGATGAGAAAGTGAGGAATTGGTCAGCAGGGAAGGAAGGCAAAGGGGGTCTAGGAGTTGGGTAATTATGCTGAAATAAACTTACCCTCCATTGGCACAGCTGAAAGGGGTCTTGATGTTTCCTAGAGCATAAGAGTCCTTGATCGATTGGGCCGACGCGTAGGCTAACAAAGGGTGGATTTCAATCAGCATCTGATCCAAGTAGGATGGGTCGGAGAAGCGAAAGAAGCAGCTCTAAAACTCACTACCAGCGGCAAACAGGAACCAGCCGACGATGAACATGATAATGTTCAAGACGGACTCGATCGACCGGGTAGTATTAATCCAGAACCCTTCTTTTCGGTACATGACGTAGTAAGCGCACGACCAGAGGATGAAGCCGAACCAAGAATCGAAAAGTGACTACAAGTATCAGGCGATGAATCGTCAGTTGGGACTAGATCTGTATTTCAATGTCTGATCTAGCTTATAAGCCAGAGATGGAGACAAAAGAGGAAGACATACCGAGATCAGTGAAAGCAAGTCAGAGAAGAAGGGGATAGCCTCTCCAATGATGTAAGCGATAATCCATCCCACGGCGACAATACCGATCCACGTTCCCCAACCCTTGACCGTGTGTGTGCGACGATGGATTGATTTCTCGTGGAAGATTTGGAAGAAGACGGCTCGGCTAGTGACCAAGCTGTAGATGATACCGACCTGTTCAAGGCGAAAGAGAGGGTATGTTCAGTGGGGGAGCGATCGTGAGTGATCAGGCACAGAGGTTCAAAGTTTGATGGACACACAATGATGATGGTAGGAAGGACCATTGCGGCAGCCGGTCGACCGTATCTAGCCTGGAGCGATCCATAGGCCGGCGCGGTGGTGAACTGGGTTCCAGTGTAGCTGTAGATGACGGCTCCAGACACCGAGAAGAGGACGAGTTCAAAGGCCATGGAAAGGTAAAGCGCTTTGGGGAAGCTAAAGTGGGACGAGAACAGATGGTCTCAACAATGAACTGGAAAGACAAGAGGCAGCGAGGACAGAGACGTACTCGAGTGGGTTCGCCATATCTCCGACCCAAGTGGGGATGAGAGCCTGTCCAATGAAAGTGTCTGAAGGAAGCCAGAGCTGGGTCAGGATCAAGACCCGGGTAACGCTAGAGGAATAAAGAGTGAAGCAGCAACGTACAGGCGATGTTAAGCAGAGCCGACATTCCCTGAACGAACGTAGTTCCTTCGGGCGCCCAGACCGTCCACGAGGTCGAGGTTGCAGGGTTCTTCTCAAGAGCCGTGTAGTAGCCGTTAGGCTTGTCCTGGACGGCGTGACCGATCACAACGATAAGGAACTGAGAAGGATATGTGACGCCGGGTAAGTCAAAAACAACAAAAAAGGTGAAGGAAGTTTGCATCTTGACTCACGCAGATGAACATAGTTCCAGCGGAGATGATTCCGAGTAGAGTTGTTTGTCGAAGGTCTCGGAGGAGAGATCCAATGAACATGATGATGGTCAGCTGAAGATTGAAATAAGGAGAGTGCGTAAAGTCAGTTGAGAGGGCCACCAGGAGAATGACTGAGAAGCGTGCGAAAGAAGCCATCACTAACGATCAAGCCAAATATGGCGGAGCAGAAGTGATACCCAAGGGTCTGTAGAGGTGATGACGTTAAAACCGGTGCGTCGAATGGGTTGAACGGAGAGCGAGACTCACGTTAATAGCAGTTTGCCCAGCGTTGATGTGCAGACCCATGATGAACAGGTTGTTGAGAGCGAGCCCTGCAAAGGCTAGAGTGGGTGAAGACGATCGGTAAGAGCAGGCTCAGTCGTCTGTGCGATAGCAGGCGGTCTATGAAGAGAAAGAGCTAACCAAGGTACCAGGCGATTCTTGACTCTCCAAAGATGTAGTAGGCGCAGTCGGCGATGTCTTTGCTGTTTGGATAGACGAGCATCAATCTCCAGAGGACATGTGAGGTGTAAAGTGTGGCAAGACCCTAGTTGAGCGAGTAGCGTAGGGAAGGGCGAGAAGGAAGGATCAGCTACGAGCTAACACCACCGTCAACTCTACAGTCAGGTACGTACGATGATGACAGTGGCGATCATACCACCGGCCATACCGAGGATCTGGAAGGAGTAGGGGAACGCAAGGATGGCTGGGGGGGAGGAATAAAGGGGAGAGGGAAAGAGGTCAGCGGAAGTAAACGCGTACCAGGACGCGGGAACCAATCCCCGAGTCTCGGTTTTTGAGACGAATTCGAGAGCTCAAAGAAATTCTTGTACGCACCCAAGACGATGTACTCGGTAAACCTGTCATGTCACGTCCAACATGTGCCAAGGGAACAAGGTCAAAAGTCGATAAGGTTTCAGCTTCGGAGGGGGCAAAGGACCGAAGAAGTTTGTGGAGGCCCAGCGACGTCCCCCCCATCCGAGTCTCTCCCCGCGTCGCGTATCTTCAGGAAGCGAGGTATCGACATTGCAACAAGACGATGTCGAGCAAGAGAACTGCAGCAAGGAAATGATGTAGGAGAACATCAAGGGAGGAGAGAAGTCGACGAACAAAAGGACAGCAGTACGCTGCCATGAAAGTGTCTTTTCTCCTAGGACGTTGAGGGACGAGTCTTCATCCGAGACAATGGTCCCTTCCTCCAGTCTGTGCTCCTTGATCTTTGCCGACTTCTCATGAGCGAGGTCGAAAGCGCCGGCTTGATGTCGATCGCCGATGAGTTGACCGGTTGCGGTGTCGTATGCTGGGAGATCAGGTGAGTGACTACCCTTCTTGGGCTGGGCTGAAGGGGGAAGAGTATGGGCGTGAGGAGTCTGTTCGGGCGAGGTGGGAAGATGAGCTTGGTCCCTGACTGTAGCGCTGTAAGCCATTTGGTCGGGTCGGAATGGTGGAGGGGTGGTAGTTGAAGGGGGTGCTGTAGGTGGACGTGGTTGTTGAGTTGGTGGTGGTGTTGTGTGGGCGGGTGGTTCGGTCTGTGGAGAGTTTTGCAGGAAACAAGATTTGATGGTGGCTAAAGTGCAAAGGAGAAAGTCCAATTGAAGTGGGTCGGAGAGAAAACGAAAGAGAGATCGAGACTGGAATCCCTGCCCCTCGAAACGTCATAGAAAGAGCATCATCGTTTCCTTTTCATTTCTTTTCCTGCACATCCCCACCTAGACCGACTCGCCTAGTTAAGTCTCCGTTGCTCCCATCATTCCGAGACCACAGATCAACCAACCCGACGAGTCAGTTCCCGACCCTCCAAAGACCACCCCTTCCTCTGCCTCCTCGCGCAGTCATGATCGGAGCTTTCTCAAGCACGCAATACTTCGCCTTCGATTCCTGATTTTCTGAAAACTCAAATCTCGTACGTGACATGTCGTGACCCTTCTTTGAAGAATAGTTGAGTTATATGCCATCATGAGTATCAATCGCCTTTCTGCCCGACCCAGCCCAATCCGGCTCTGGCTCAACGTCCGGGAAGGGGGGCCGCGACGGCCGTTGAATCCTCCTTAGCGACGTTGTCCTTTTTCTCCAACCCTGGAGAGAGCCCGAGCGGGATCCGTGTCGATAGATACAGTCATCATCATACACGTATATTCGACCTCGTCGTCTTTTTTTTTCTATCTCGCGCAACTGATTGCACAACCTCACCCTCTCAGTCCTGACTCCACCGGAAGGACCCAACCTTGTCTTCCCCTGACCAGCTTCTTCCTACCCTCCTGACCATCCCGTCCAACAACCTTCCTCTCATCACCACCGGGAAGCACGCACCAAACCTCGTTCCAAATCGTCTCAAACTTCCTTTCTCCAATCCAGCTAACGTTCACCCTCACTTCTCCTTCACCTCCGGCCACGATAGCCATCTCGCATCGAATTCGAGAGATGGCTAATCCATCGAGACTGGATTCCCCATCATCCTCGATCCATTCGTATGACCATTCATGGGCCCAGACATCAGCTGAGCCTGGAACGAAGAGACAGGAAGAGGGAGGCGGGTAAAGCTCAACTCCTCGCCAATCGTCTAATTCGACAACGGCGTCGTTCTCGTCCGTACTGAGAATGATACATGTACCATCGGCGGTAGACGAGGGAATTCCAATGGGTGAAGTGATGGTGACAACGGGTTTCCCGATGGGGATGATGGAACCTGCTCTGACGAAGACAGCAATCGTCGAGAGAGGTGTCGGGGTCGTGACGGTGGAACCGGCAGAATGGAAGAGGTGTGTGTTGAGATCGTAGTAGCCCTGATAGTTTGAGAAAGGTCAAGTTACTCTCGATGCTACGCGAGGAATTACTATCCGAGGTAGTTAGTTGACCGGCTAACCTCGTCCGGGATGTCTGACAGCTTCGACGAAGGGAGATAGACCTATAGGACAAAAGACAAAGAAGTGAGATACGGTGGTGCTGTCGCACAAGAAGAGGGCTAGGAGATGAGTACGAACCGTCCGATGTGTCTGTCCCGGGTAGTAGTTGCCGGCCACAAGCATCTTTCCACAACCGACCCAAAACTCCTCGCCATCAAGGACGCACTTCTCGTAGCAACCCGGGTCTCGTTCGAAAGGGCCCCAGCCTGACCACGTCATAGGAGCTGAGTGGATTGAAGAACGATGAATGGGGAAAGAGATCGTTTGGACGTAGAGAACAACGTGAATGTTGAGGACGACAGGACGGTTGACCATTCAAAGCTAAGATTTTCCTTTACCTTGACCCAGAGTAGCCGCTTCCCAAGAGAGCGCGTAGAGAAAGGGAATCAACTCATATCGACGTTGGATGGCGGATCGGACGTAGGGTAACACCTCTGGATACTACATGCAGCATATTGAAGACTGGGTAAAATGAACCAAGTCGATATCTACCATGAGGAAGAGGTTGTACTCGTACCATCCATGGTTCGTTGACCTGTCCACTTCCAGTCTCATCCTCCGTCGAAGGCTTGAATGAGTGAATGCCTGAGAAGAACTACGTGTCAGCCGAAGTATCACCTTCGAGCCTAGAAACAATCGTGATACCAAGAGGACGGTTCCAATCACGTACAGAACCTTGATCTAAAGCAAGCCGATTGAACCCAACGACAGAAAAGTTCAGGTGAGGGAAGTGGACCAGCGAACCCTCCAACATCGTCTCCGTAAGAGTGAAGAAACGAGAGTCCAGCGTTGATACCCATCGAGACGTTCCCCCTGAAAGTTTCCCAAGAGGTCCAATTGTCACCGGACCAAGAAGAACAGATATACTTGAGGGATCCGACATTGGCTGATCGGGTGATGGTCTAGAATGACAGTTTGGAACCAACGAGGAGAGAAGCGTCAGTGTTGTGTTGGATGAATGATGAGGATAATGGTAAATCGTACTGACAAAGGGTCTCCTCCTGGGTTGTGATTCTGCGACAGCTTGTCTTGAGACTTGGCCCATGAGCTCGCAATTCGTCAGTTTCCCTACAGCCCCCACAGGTTTCTTTCCCTTCAGGCCTGGGTAGGGGAAGTCTGATGGTACTTCCCAAGCGCAAAGGAACGTCGCATCTGGTAAGGTGAATCTATGGACAAAAAGGTTCAAAGTCATCGCTTTTCCTGCATCGTATCGTCTAGCAGAGTCACTAACTCGTTGTCGTCGTTCCATATCGAATCTACTCCTCTCGCAACGAGGCTCTCGATACCTGTCTGCCACCATGCCCTGCCCGCTTCGCTTGTCATGTCTACCCAGCTACCAACATCGTTCGCGTCCGTAAGACCACTCCAGACCTGGGTTCTGTTATACTCGCCGGTGACGGGGTCTTCGAATAAAGCTTTCGATGCGACGAGATGAGGTTGAGACGGGTGAAGGTACGATACGTAGGGCTTGACATTGGCGATGACCTGGGAAACATAGATCACAGATTGCGATGCGTAAAGAATTCAGTCAAGCAAGAAGACGGATTCAGTCAGTACCTCTACATCTGCGTTGTATCCTCGTCTACTCTTGGCGAGGTTTGGACTGACCCGGATACCAGATCGATGAAAGTCTTTCATCAAACCCTCGAAGTCTGGGTATCTCTTGTGGTTCCATTGGAACACCTGCGGAGAATATGAGCGAACGTTCGTAAACTGAATTAGTACGCGAGGACATGACCGCGAAGCAAGGAGACGGGAAAGCCGCAAACCATCCGGTAACCCGTCTTCGGATCAACGGTATAACCACTCGAAAGGTGCCTGAGTGGTAACGACGACGAGATGAGATAAGCCGATATGACGACGAAAGCTATGTAGAATTCTCATAGCCGACGTTCTCACATTGCAGAGCATGGAATTGAATGCTCTTTACATTTCGCAGGGAAGCGAGCGAGAAGTTCTTGAGCTGGCGGATGATCAGATTCGGCTTGGCCAAGGGTAGAGGCAAGGTACCTGGAGGATTTCAAGGCACAAGCGACATATTAATCAGGTCTGTTCTGTTCTTGGATAGGCAAGTCGTCAACTGGTGTAAATACCCAAGCATTGACCGAGGGACAAGCGTCTTTTCTCCGCCCCCACCTTCGAGGATCAATCTCCATCCCTGTTTCACTTCTGTCCCGCTCGCTCCCCAAGAGAAGAACGCATCGAGCGAGCCTTCGTGCTGAGTGAACTGTGAAAGAAACAAGAGATTAAATCGCCCCTTTTGTTTTTCGTCGATTGAATAGCCAATCTTGTCGTCCTACCTTTTTGTAAACACCTTGTGGATCATTGGTTGAACATGCGAGGTCCCAGATGGATGCAGAAACAGAGGGCGTGAAGATGCCTGTTGCTAAAGGGAAAGACTTCCCCAGTCTTTGTGTCACGTCATCTGGGTACAGAGGATTTTTGAAAACAAGTAGGAAAGGAAGATGTTTGTAGAGTGGGTCTGTTCGATAGGCATCCTGGATTTTTGAGACGAATGAACGATGGTTTAGTCGAGATAGATATTCATAATCGGCGCAGTTGACACTTGGACGAACGTAGTGGGCCTGAACGTGTCTCGAGATGATCCGGGAGGCGACACATGCGATCGAAGATCTACTTGATCAGTATTCGCACACGAAAGAAGAAATCGACTCATGCCCGAACTTACAGCGTTAGTAGCATCCATGTCCCAGCGCCTTCCCTTCAAGTTGATCGGTGCCGCTTTTTCACCCAAGCCCATACAGATGTCTGTCAGCCCCATCCTGCTGTACCAACTGATGCCTCCCTCCCGATCTCTCTGGCTGTTGGTTCTCGAAAGGTCTCCGCGAGTTCCCTCAAAGACGTAAGACTTGTTGGGAAGGTCTCTATGAAGGATTCGACCTTCCGCATCGAGGACAGTCAGATTCGGAGGACTACTTGGTTCGAATGAGAGCGTGAGAGTAATAGAGGAAGGTAGAGTGGTCCGAAAGCTGCAGAGTTTGTGATCGATCTGATGTTGAGGTGCGAACGCTGATCAGGAACGTCGATGGACGGCAGCATCGACTACTCTGCTTGTACTGGACTACCCTAATAGCTCACTTTGGCATGTCGGAAGCCGTCATGTGTTGGCATTTCGGAATCCCGAACCAAAGCTCCGTTGAGCTGGCCCTCTGACCCGACTCTACCGACTCTTACTCTGACCATGTTTGGGGTGAGAAGATCAAGTCTGTAGCTCCAACATCCCCCCGGCGTTGATTCGGGCTGCTGTAGTAAACTTGATGGATAAGAGTGGGAGGTTGAGAAATGATGGGATAGCAAGAATCGATCAGATGAATGGGTGATGACCAAGCTCGGTGATTGGGCGGGCGGTACTGACACGGAAGTGTGTGAATGATAAGCATAGTGAAATCCGACAAGGGGCGTTTCATACTTGGACATGTTGTGGTTTGAGGACGATTCGTCAAGGTGACGTCCTCTCTCTGAGGAAGGAAGCCGGTCTTCCGAAGTCGGCCCGGTATTGATGTTGCTATATCCACAGATGATGTCCTCACTCGGATAGAGCCCTCACTAATCCGCTTTCCAACGAGTACAACTGATTTGAGCACCATCAATCGAGCCAGCCGAGCCAGCACGTGGACATATCGATCGAAAGCAAACGAAACACGCGCTCCCCTCAACGTCCATTCCCTCGCAGTCATGTCGACCCTTTCGCTTTGGCTCTCCGGTTTGAGACAGGCCTATCCTCCCAGCTCTCATTTCGACGTTGATCGAGACATCCCAGATCTTACTGCCAAGGTCAGCGCGACGACGTTTCCGACATTGTCACTTCGTCGTTTCGTTCAACCCGCTCATTCTCTCTCTCATTTCTCGATACGAATCGAGACAGGTGTTCGCTGTCACTGGGGGCTATGTTGGAGTTGGATACGAATGCTGCAAGGTAAGAGAGGAAGAGAACCGTCTCGTTTTGGCGCAGCAGTGTTCTTGATTGCTTCTCGTTTCTCACCGTTCAAACACAACACGGGGTTGAAATTTCCAGGCCTTGCTAGCAAAGAACGCGACAGTCTACATCCTAGGGAGATCTCAATCCAAAGCCGACACCGCCATTGCCAATCTCAGGAAGGAAGTCGGAACCGTAGGAACCCTCGAGTTCATCGAATGCGATCTTGCCGACCTGACCAGCGTCCGCCAGAGTGCAGAGCGACTCACGAGCAAGACAGATCACATCGAGGGACTTTTTAACAACGCTGGAGTCATGATGCCTCGCTGGGGTAGTCTCACGACTCAACGATACGAACTTCAATATGGTACAAACTGCCTTGGTCACCATCATCTTACCATGCTTCTCATGGATACTCTCCTCGCTTCACCCTTCAGGTCGGATGGGTATCCAAGAGTCTGTACGACAAGCAGTGTTGTAAGATCCCCTCTCTTTCTTCCCAAATATGGAAGTTAGCCGGTGCGATACGTTTAGATATTGACTCCGGTCAGCAATTCATGACTACAAGGGACACGTCCTTCTCGCTCCTTCAGGCGGTGTCGATTTTGATACGCTCAAGGCTGACGAATCAGGCGGATTCGCATCCGATAGATCCAAACAAGCTCTCTACGGTCAATCGAAGCTTGGTGAGTCGTTCGAGCCTCGATCTCTCCGAACCCTCTCTTTCCTCCTCGAAGATCGATCATGTCCGAAGCTCAACTGACTTGAATCATTTGACCTCTTGTTTCTCTCACAAAGGCAACGTATTGTTCGCTAACGAGCTTCAACGTCGATACGGTTCAAAGGGCTTAGTCTCGACTTCTGCTAATCCGGGTAACCTTAATTCGGAGCTCTGTGAGTCCTCCATCCCTACTTCCCCAAGGAGAAAAAAAAGAAACAAAACGTGAACGTGTATTAATCCACCAGACTGACCATCTGGTTTACGTAGATCGACATACAGGCGCGGGCGATCGAATCAGGGTAAGGATATCTTTTCCCTCTACTCTAGGACCTCTCCTTCTGCTTGATCCTTTGACCCTTCGGACTGGTTGATTAAAAATGAAATGAAAAAACTCATCCAATCTGGATTCCCCCTGATTAGTCGATGTTCCTCTACCCTTCTTCGTACGGTGCCCTCACTCGTAAGTCTCGCCCCCCCCCCCCCCTTTTGTGGTTTCCTTCTCTTCTTATTCCTGCTGAGGTCCACTTCCTAACTCTATCCGTCATCTAATCCCTCATCTTCCTTCTCCTTCTTCCACGTGAGCCAGAACTCTGGGCGATCACTTCACCAGAGACTAAAGATTTTGGTGGAAAATACCTCGTTCCCTGGGCCCGAGTCGGTGAATGTAGAAAGGAAGCAAAAGATGTCGAACTTCAAGCCAAGTTTTGGGATTACTGTGAGGAGGCTAGGAAGGATTACTAGAGAAAGAGACAGAGAGAGAGAGGGAAGGAGACGATGGTATGGATCTTCTTGAGAAAGAAAAGAGAAGAGGGAACTAAATGAACTGTTGTTTGTGTTCCCTCTCTCTCTCTCTCTCTCTCTCTCTTTTTCATTTGTTTCATTTGTTTCTGTCTCGCTTCTTCCTCGTCACCTGCCTTGCTCTCGTTCTTTCTTTCTTCCTTTCTTTCTTCCGTCTTCTGTGGACCACCCTTCGTGTTTATCTTCCAAGTTCTTTCTTTTGGAAAGGATCTGTCTATTTCCTATCAACCGTGTGGACGTCTTGTTCTCCTCTTTGATCTGATGATTTAAAAGGACAGTCGAACCGTCTTCGTCTTGTTCTTTGCTCCACCTACCAACCTCGTTCGTACGTTACAAACCAAAACATCGTCATCGATCGATCGTTCCTTCCGCCTCCCCACAGAGGAACGGTTTAGGAATCCCCCCTCTGTAGCTCTATACAACCCGATCCACTCTCACTTCTTAGCCGATCCTCCCAGTTCGACGGCAAACGCGACCGCCAACTTTGAGAACTCCAACATGTGTTCGAAGCTAAACTCTGACGAGTAGTCGATTGTGTCCTTCGTGGAGTGGATGTTGTGGTTTGAGTCTTCGAACGAGGATTCGATGGTGAACGAGGATTGGTAGCCCGCCTTTGACCAAGAAGCGTGGTCTGAACAGGCGTAACCGCACTGAGGTAGCAGATGGAAAGGGAAAGGGGTGAGGATGAAGATGAGCGTTGGGTGAGATGGAGGGACAAGGACAGGGCGAGGAGAAGCATTGGGCGCTTACCTTTGTCTCGACGTAAGGGATGTCAAGGTATGTTTCGATGAGAGCCTGCAAAAAGGCAAGAGGACGAAGCGAGATGAGGAGACAAGTCGAATGTTTGAAAAGGAAGACTGCACGAGACGGACCTTGTTAAACTCGGTCACCGCTGGGTCGACAAAGTCAGTGATGATACCAACGCTCTCGACAGAGCCCGCCTTGACCCAAGCAGTCATGTCGAACTGTTGCTGAGCTTTGATCTGCACGGTGAAGAGAAGACCGAAATGGAATCAAAGCAAGTGAGCGCCGGGGACTGACGAGAAAAGCTGGAGATGTTTGGTCCTCGGATCATTTCTATTACCGTACAGGAAAAGGGAGACTCTAACGAACCTTCTTGTTGTCGGCGGCATAAGAAGAGGCGACAGCCTGGGAGCCGAGGAGCCCTCCCTCTTCAGCGCTGTACCAATGGAACTCGACTGAACAAAGATGCAAACGGTGTCGATTCAGAACTAGACGCAACACCTTCCATGTCAGATGTCCGACCGAGGCTTACCTGGAGTCTCGGGGATCCACTCAGCCTCGAGAAGAGCTCGGAAGGCCTCGAGAATGGAAACGGTACCGCTTCCATCATCTAGACAGGGACGTAAAACATCAGGTCCGCGAAAAGACACAATCGCTACAAGCCCAATCGATTTATGACGATCGACTCACCATCAGCTCCAGGTGCCGGAAGGAATGGGATGAGGTTCGTAGAGTCCAGGTGACCGGAAACGATGGTAATGGGTTCCTTACTAGCAGCCTTTGAGCTAGGAGAAAACTTGGCGATGATGGAAGTTTGGGCCCAAGTATGCGGGAAAGGAGCAACCGATACCTGCGACTTGATGTGTGAAGGAGCCTTGGAAATGTACTGTGTAGCGCGAGGGAAACGATAGGAATCCTCCTTAGATGAGCAAGTGGGTGAAAACCAGTAGTGAAGTCATGAGGCGTACCTCTTCAATCTTCCCAAGCAGCCACTCAGTTGACTGCTTGCCCGTGTCAGAGCGGTAATATCGCGTTCGGAAACTGGTAAACTTGTTGAGGTTGGCTTTGGGACCTTGAGTGTTGAGGAGCTTGATGATAGGTTTGACGTGGGTCGAGTTGGGGTGAGTTGGATAAGCTGGAAGAGAGAGGCGTTAGGGTGAGCGACAGATCGGCCCGATCCGAAGAGGGGCGACAACGCGTACTGTAGACTGGATTTTCTGACTTGAAACCCATCAAGTTGAGACCAAGAGAAGGTGTTTCGGTGCTGCAGGATTAAGATGTGGGGACAAGACAAGAGAGAGGGATGAGGGATAGGGACGAGGGGGGGCCGTCCATGACGCGTATCGGGATGGGCGAAGGAGTACACATACATATCCATGAATCTCCTTCCCTGGGCCTTTTCAACGATCTTTTGACGTTCGGTCATCCACTCTGGCGCCTCATCCTCGCTGAACTGGACGAGTCGCATCTCGTCAAGGTCGAGATCGAATCCTGGCAGGAGGAAGCCGATGAGATAGGAGATGCAGAGAGAGGGCTCGGTCAGGATTACGCCATTCGAGACCAGACGATTCGGGTCCATATTGGAGGACGGGGTCAAGTTGGGATGGATTGAGGGGATAGCGGGCGGTCAAGGTGAGACAAGAGAGGAGGAGGTGGTTGTGATGATGGTGGTGGTGGAAGGGGGGTCTCACCGGGGAGGGCTTGACGTCGATAGGCATCGAGAGCGCTAACGAGATCGCTTGGACCAAGGACAAGCTGGTCGTTGGTACCCGTAGGAAGAGCACGGGCGACGAGGGAGGTGGCGAGGAGAGAGAGAAGGGTCGGCTTGAGCATGACTTGGGTGGATGGAGGGAGGAAGGAAGCCCAAGGCTTTCGATTCACCGGTCTCACTCAAACCATCGGGTCTCGTTCAAAACGTTGGTCCTTAGTTTTAACAGCGAATTAGCACTGTGAGACACGGGCCCGAGTTGGGACTTCAAAAAGGGAATAAGTGCGTGTCACGGGTCCATATCCAATCCACAACCAAGTAAGAGACGATAGATTGACGACTAACTATTCCCCCTGCCTCTCAGACAAAACTAAACGCCCTACCGCCTTTTCCACTTCTCTCAACCACGACTCCGCTTTAGGTCCGTAGATATCTTGGTCCCTTTCCGCCCACCCCTGTCCTCATCTTCCAGACTAGAACTGACATCGAGTTTTCCTTCTCTTCCTACAGAGTCGCTTGCCTCTCCAGGCTCGAGGGTTCAGCTCTCGGGCAAAGACGTTTGGTAGGTGCTCGTGGAGTCTAAGACCATCAGGCTCTTGGATCTGCTTCATTGTTAGATCGCCATCCATACGTTCAAACTTTCGCCCCAACGCAGTTCACGCTGGCGAAATGATACGTCTCAACGATGGGACATCTTGTTCCGCCTCTTGCTCTTTTTGTTTTGCTCGATATCATGAACCCTCAACCTGTCTGCTTGAGATGTGAAGCCTCGTCTCGTCAATCATGAACCACGGCCTGCATCGAGACACGATCTACATCGAGACTCTTGCCGCGATGCAAATTCCTCGTCAATTGTCTTCCCAACATCTACCTACGCTTGACCGGACTTGTACGATCATCCGCCCTCGACTCTCAGAACATTCTTGACGCAACAAGCTGCTATTTCAAGTTCAACCCAACCTCGTCATTGTTCCGGACTGGTTTCTCTCGCCCCAACCCTCAACAAGCCATCGCCGTCGTCAACCGCCTCCCTCTCGTCTGCCACTAGCATCCTCTTCAGTTTGAACGAGGGTTCGCAACCAGTACACATCCTCGCCAACTCCTTTCAACATGCCCAACAAACAGAAGCGCAGACAGGTTAGTTGTCATCCATGTTCACCTTGTCCTTTATCGGCTACGCGCGCTTTCCATCTCTCTTTTGCCCCTCCTCCTCCGAAGAGGTTGGACGGACTCGAACCTCCAAGTAGATGGTGGTGCCACGATGCTAACTCTCTGCTCTGCCAACCTCAATACAGAAAGTCCTCTTGATGGGTCGAAGCGGTTAGTTGGAAGAGGAGCACAACGTAGATTTCCTCAACGTTCTGACTAAACGGTTCCTGGTACGCTCTCAGGCAGTGGAAAGACCTCGATGAGGCAGGTTATCTTGTACGTAGTCTTTCTCCTCGACGGAGATGCAGGAAGACTGGCAGGAAAACGTCAGAGCTGATCTCAGCATCTTCTCGTCTTTCAATTTGGTCTTCACGACTTTAATGATCCCTACATCTCGCCATATCTTGTCCTCGTAATATCAGTAATCCCAATTATGGCCCCAAGGAAACGCAAAGGCTAGGGGCCACCCTCGACACAGAGTCTTCAAACGTTCATCTTCTCAATGGTCTCTCACTTAACATCTGGGTTCGTCCGTTCTTTCCTTCCCCCTTGGTTCGGCAAGCTAATCGAGATTCTCAATAATGTCATCCTCTTTGACTCAACCAGGACTGCGCTGGACAGGGTTCTTATATGGATACCTACCTTGACAACGCCCGACGAGTCACGTTCCAAGGCGTCGCTATCCTCATCTACGTCTTCGATACTACATCGACCGAATGGGATTCCGACGTCTCATACTTTGAGCGTGTTCTTGAAGGTCTCCGAGAGTACTCTGTTGAAGAGGAAGAAGACGAGGACGATGAGAAAGCTCAAGATGAAGCTGGATTGGATTCCGGTTCTGAAGGAGGAAGCTCATCTGGCGGAGGAGCAGGATCAGACGGAGAGGAGTATGACTCAGAAGATTACGCTCGGGGCATCGTCCCAAAGAAGCACAGAGGGAAGGAGAAGAAAAAGAGGGAGAGACCGGGGGTCTATATCCTTATCAACAAGATGGATCTCGAGGATCCTAGTCAGAGGGAGAGGATCGAGAGGGAAAAGGCCAAGGGACTGGTGGATATGGTCAGGGAGATCGTTGGTGGAAAGTGCAAAGCATTTGGTACGAGTATCTGGGACGAGAGCTTGTACAGGGTGAGGCTGTCTTTCCTTTCCCCTGTCCCTTGCCTGATCAGTTGTGGCTAACTTTTCTTACCTCGTGACAACCGTCATCTCCATGAAACTACTGTGTCGCATCCAACGTCACAAAGGCATGGTCTGCCGTTGTGCGAACCCTTCTACCCAACGCATCCCTCCTCACTCACCACCTTTCACTCCTTCGCTCGCGAGCGTCGGCAACCCAAGTCGTTCTCTTCGAAAAGCAATCCTTCCTCGTCATCGCTCGTTCTCGTTCTTTACCAAGGAGGGTTCTCGTCGACGGTGTTCTGAAACGACCTCGAATCAAGGACGATTGGACGACGGATAGGGAGGAGGAAGAGGAGGAAGGAGCGATTGGATGGAAAGAGGATGCTAGAGACGTTGGCGAGGAGAAGAGGTTTGAGCTGATGAGTGAGACGATCAAGAGTTTTAGGAAACAGTTGACCGAGTAGGTGGTTTCTCTTTCCCTTGTGTATTCTCGAGGGGAAGCTGACAAACCGCTTCCTCTGCCGTGTGTCCCTCTTGCCAAACAGCCTCCTCAACACCTCTTGGCAAGTCTGGGAGGCCAACTTTCCCAACTGCTCCGTTGCCATCTCGCAACTCACTCAAAACACCTTCTGCCTCATCCTATCAAATGACAAGCGAGCCAGTATGTCTCCAAACATGGCATTTTTTCTACTGGCTCTTCTATCCTTCCATGACTGATGCTTGACCGGACCGGTTTGCCTCGATCCCTTAGACTCTGCGTACTTGCTAGGCAATATCGAAGCTGCCAGACGTCATTTCGAGGAGATCCTGGGTGGAACAGGAATGGTTCGAATCAAGTGCCCGTGAGTAGGCTGTCTGGATGATACCATCGTCGCTCTGTCTGTTATATGATGACCGTTGTTGCTGATGAAGTGTGGTTTGTCTTGTGTGATGATGGTACGTAGGATCTGCAAGGAGAGTAGCTCGATCAAGTATTTGTACGAGGCACCTGTAGCCGAGTCGGTGTCTGGTTCTGGGTCGGATGTGGATTCGGTGGGGGAGTAGGGAATGTATGGTATGGTTTGGTTTTTATTGATGAGAATTTGTTGTGCGTTGAGCGGTGAAGGACCGTTGGGACCAGGGAGGTTCTGTCGGAATCGAAGCCCCTCTTCGCGTCCCCTCTCCCATCTCGTACCAAACTCGCCATCCATCACCTATCCACCCATCCATGCCGCCCAAATCAACTCCATCCAAGGCCAAGACCCCAACTGAGGGGTCCAGGAAGTCCTCGCGTAACAAGGGCGAACAACCTGAGTACGCTTCCATCTCCGACAACGACGACGAACCAACTCCCAAGGTACGTCCTTGCCATCCATCCACCCAGACAGGCAGACAGATAGACAGACAGTAGTCTAGCACATCCCTCCATCCATCCATCCAAGCGATAGCCTAGCACATTCGTAGACGATATCCCGACACATGCTGACGTCCAACCTCGGCCTCCGCAGGAGGGAAGGAAACGAGCTGGATCCGGTACCGGTGGTGCACCGAAGAAAGCCAAGGCTACACCAAAGAGTAAGGGAGAAAAGGAAGAAGCCCTTCTATCCATCCAGCTCGGTGATGTCCTCCCTGAGCTTATCCTAAAGTCAGTAATTCATTCTCACTCTCACGCCTTTCGCCGGATCGGGCTGAGATCAATTTTTTTTATTTCATCTCATCGACTCATCTCATCTCGTCGTCGTCTTCTTCTTCTACTCTATCTGTCGCCCGTTCGACAGGAACCAAGATGACGAGGATGTCGATGTGTCCAAGCTTGGTCAATCTCGATAGTTCCTCTTCCGAAAATTGCCCTTTCTTCCCGCTAACGCTTTGTCTTGCTTCTCTCATCGATATTCAGTTTCCGACAAGGGCATCGTTATCTTCACGTACCCCAAAGCTGACACCCCGTTGGTCTCCTTCACCTCTTTCAATGTGGTCAATCACTGATGTCTCATCCCGTTTGTACACATCGTCAGTGGCTGTACCTCTCAGGCTTGCCTGTACTCTGACGCCAAGGACGAGTTCGCCGAGCTTGGCTGTAGGCAACCTGCTCCCTCAATGCGTATCCTGTTCATCCGTTGACTCAACTTGCTTGTGCCCGCTGTCTACCCATCCAACAGATGTCGTCTACGGTCTCTCGTAAGCGAATTTTCGAGCAGAGCGACCAACTTGACAAACCCAATTGAATCATCTTCCATTGTGCCCTCTCCTCAATCTCTCGGAGCAGCAAGGACAAGGTTGAGGCTCAGTCCTCCTGGTATACCAAGGTACAAATCACCATGACGCTCATCACGTGGTTCGAGACTGACAAACGTTCCCTTTGTCTCTTTCTAGCATTCCCTTGTACGAGTCTTTTCTGCCTTTCTTTCAACTCGTGCATGCTCACAACTTGTAAACAACGCTCGTTTCTTCATTGTTTGCTCTCCACTGACGTTTGTCTACAGACCTATCCTCTCCTCTCGGACCCAACCCAGAAATTACTCAAGGCACTGGGCGCGGGAGGAACGTCCGTCAAGCGATGCCACTTCATCTTCGAGAAGAAATCGGGCAAGCTGATTGACAAGGCAATCGGTGTCAAGGTGAGTCGACGAGATGGCGCTTGTTGTTGCTTGATGTTCTCTCTCTGCCGTCCATGGGTGTAAGTCTCATGGTTAACGTTGAGTGTGCTTGGTTCTCTCCCCCTAGCCAAAGGACGAGTGAGTCTGTTACCACCTTGTTCACTTTTGCTTCGCTGCTCTTCCTTGACTCAAATCCAGCTTGCTGACGGCGAATCGTTCTCCGCCCTGCCTCCACGATCCAGCTCGGTCAATGCTCTCGAATTCATCAGCGCTCACGATCACACTGGAGCCGAAACGCCCAAGGAGGCTACCTCTGCAGGTGACGACTCTGCCGGGGCTGGTGATGACGCCGCTGTCGCCGAGGACGGAGAGACGAAGAAGGAAGGCGAGACGGAAGGTGCTTCGACTGCCGCTGCTTCGGAAGACGGCAAGGAGGGAGAGACTTCGAAATCGGCGCCTGAGGCTGAACCCGTCGCTTCGGCTGCCGCGGCGATAGTCGAGGGTTGATGGTGGGGTTGTGTTTCTGAGTCGATTTGTTGAATTGGAGATGTTGGACGTGTGATTTTATGGTTAGGTGACCGTGAAAGGAATCTATTCTCATTTCACTGGAAACGCAAAGGGCTTGGCGCTCGAACTCGTCATCCTCCAAACCGTCTTCCCCCAAGTCCTCACAACCACCCTCACACCATGCTTAAACCAGCCATCCTCACACCCATTCCACCCTCATCCCCTTCCCTCGCAGCGGTCAAAACTCACCACTCACATCCACCTTCTTTCACAAACTATCTCCCACACGCGCTCAGACCCTCGCCTTCTTACCTCAATCCCTGGCCCTCACACCGATCCCCTCTCAACTTGACCATCCTCTCTAACGCCTTCGCCCATCCTTCAGCCGACCCTCACCCAGATGACCTCGAGTTCGAGAAGGAACATGGTTGGGGCGAGAACGGTCAGGGTGAGAAGCATCCAGTCCAAGTCCTCAAGACGTCAGATTTCGATTCCGTCGACAAGAGTCTTTGGTCGTCCGGTGGAGCTGGCGCTGCCGAGTCAAGACAAGGAAAAGGGACCAAGGGTGCTGGTGGTTTGAACGGCGATGGGGATGGGGTAGGGGTAAGAGGAATGTGGATCGGACACGCTAGCTTTTGGTTGGAATTCGAAGCGATCAAAGGAAGGAGGGAGAAGGGTGGCAATAAGTTGAACGTTCTGTTGGATCCAGTGTTTGAAAAGAGATGTAGTCCAGCGGATTGGTATGGACCTTGCAGAGATGTCCCACCACCTTGTTCGATCCAAGATCTACCGGTGAGCTTTTTCTTGCCTTCTTTTTCTCTTCCTTCTTCTTTCTTCTCTAGTTTCTCTCGAGAGCCATATCGAGAGCGAATGCTTGACGTGCGTTATCTCATGCGTCTTGTGTCCTTTCTTCCCTTTTTTATCCTCTTTCTCTCTCAGCCAATACACCTCGTCCTCATTTCACACTCACACTACGACCATCTCTCCAGACACTCAACCAAAGACCTCTATGCTTCCGATCGACACAGCCAAACCGTTCACTGGCTCGTCCCTCTAGGAGTCGGTTCCTTCTTCACCGAGACGTGCAAGATCCCTAAAGATCGAGTCACCGAGATGGACTGGTGGGAAGAGATGTTGGTCGAGATCCCAATGAAGTCAGGGACGAAACAGGAGTTGCATCAGGAGATGGAAAATGGCAAAGATTCAGAAGATACGCTCAAGTTGAGAGTTGTTTGTACGCCAAGTCAGCATGGAAGTGGTCGTGGGATGGGTGATCAGAACAAGAGTCTCTGGTGCTCTTGGGTTCTTGGATTGGAAAATCCCAATCCGTCATCTTCCTCTTCCAGCTCGAACGCTGCTTCTTCGCTGAATGATCCATACTCGACAATGACCCTCTCCAAGCTTCAAGGTACCTCACCCGATATCGAACCGGCCGATCTCACCTCGACGCCAGCTCCAAACGTTCCTGCCGATGAGGACAAGTCCAACGACGATAGCTTGCACCCCACTTCTTCTTCTTCTTCTGCTCGTGCAATATCCACCTCAACCACATCAATCTCTTCTCCTCCCGAATCAGGTTATGTCACGCCCTCCGATGACCCAAACGGTGCCACCGACGATTCAGCTCGTCCTGCAGACGATCAAGATGAACCTCAAATGGCGCCTTTCCCACTCGCAACCGAACGAGAGCTCAAGGAGGCCCACGCTCTCTGGGGGGATACCAATCGAATGGCGTATAGGATCTTTTTCGCTGGGTGAGTTTTTTTTTTTTCTTGAGGTAGGACAGAGAAAAGAAAACGAGAAGAAACCAGAAAGGAGAACAGTTACTAAAATAACTCAACTTGCTTCTTTTCTTCCCTCGATCCTTGACCCTTCCCTCCCCCTCCTTCCCTTCCTTCTCCACACACACAGCGACACAGGTTACAGACTATTTGGTTCAGATCCAACGGATCCCTCGACGACTTGTCCTGCATTCAAACGTTCGTCCTTTTTTTTTTTAGATTGGAAGGAGCGAACGCCGGAACATTCATCCATCCATCTCTTGTTCAAAGCAACTTTTGATTTTGAGAAAAGCCAAGAGCAAGAAGGAAAACAAAGCCTGACCTCGATTTCTTTCTTCTTGTCGTTCTCACCCTCTCTTCTTTTCTTCTTGCTCTATCTCGACTTTAAAATCCCGGCTCCCTCTCTTCTCCTCCTTCGAAAACAACGATAAAAACTCACGCACACACATGCACACAAACAAATAAACAGGGATCTCAACCCTGTACTTCCCGACGCCAACTCCCTCCTCGCCCTCACCCCTCCCCCCCGTCCCAACCCTCCTCCTCCTCCCCCTCTCGCCCGGTTCATCCTTACCTTACCTGAAATCTTTCCTCCCTTCTCTCTCGATGCCTTACCCATTCTCGGGCCTCTCAACGACCCTCTTCCCAGCTGGAATGAAGGTCCCAGGTCTACCGGAACCGAACATGGGGGTCTTGACGAGCTTGGTTCATATGACCCCGGGCGACGCTTGCGAGGTTTACAACCTGTTCGGGGGTGGAGTGGGGAAGGAGAATGGAGTCAGAGCCGTTGGGATTCATTGGGGGACGTGAGTTTCTCTATGCTTTTTTTTTTTTTTTTTTTCTTCTTCTACTTTTTTTTTTCTCTCTTTCTCTTTCTCCCTCTCTTAGGAATCAAGGTTGACTCCTTTTCTTCTGCTTCCTCTCTCTCTCTCTCTCCTCTCCTCTCCTCACCACAGCTGGGGAGGACCTCAATTGGCGACTCAAATCCGACGATGGCTCTGGAAAGAGATGAGATCTCGCCAGATCTCTCACGAAGCTTTCGAACTTTGGAAAGTGGGCGAAATCGTCGACCTCGCTTGAAAAAAAAAAAGGCGCGCATGAGGAGAGGAAAAGAAAACGATTGTGTGCGGCGTGTGCGTTCCGTGTTCGAGGGGGGGGGGGGAGAACGATGGTACTCTAGTGTGACAAGTATCCGGAAGGAGAGAGCAGGAGAGCGAGGGAGTCAAGGGAGAGAGACCTTGATAGATCTTAGAATTGCCTTGTATCATCTTCTTCTTTCTTTTTCTTCTTTTCTTTCTTTTCTTTTTTGAGCAAATACCCTATCAAGTCCGGAGTAATAAACCCTCGCCTGCTAGTTTAGATTGATATTTCGTCTTGTTGTATACAATACATCTTCAGACAACCATTGAAGACTTCCCGGACTGATCGAAGAGGTTCCTCTTTCCATAACGGAAGAGTCAGAGAGAGAGAGAGATCGATACAAATGCATACAATCACGAAACATTGAAAACCATAAAAAGAATAGACTCGTCAGAGTTTACTTCTTCTCATTGGGTGACTCAGCCGAGGCCAGAGGACCTTTGACCCTGATGAAGGGAAAGCGGGGGGGGGGGGGGGGAGCAAAAGAAAGGTCCAGATGAAAGCGTCAGTCAAGATCTCGATTCGAAGACAAGGAAAACAAAAAAGATGAATTTCTAGCCCGGTCATGGGGGGAAGGAGTGGAGGGGCGACGAACTTCTCTCGAGAATCAGACTCCAGTTGGCCGTCTTTCGGGTTCATGGTCGAGGCGGTGTGAGGGTGAGAGGATGTCTCTCCTGGAGATCATGAGAGTGATGAGAGAAAGACGATAGGAATCATCAGCGAAATCGAACATGCAGATAAAGCAACGATCGGTCAAAAATCACGAGCAAGGAGGGATCAAAGGATGTTGAGGAAGGCGGTCTATCGTCTAAGAAGGAAAGTCAAACTTACCAGGAACCGACTCGGCTTGTTTGTGAGTCTTGGACGCACCGTCACCCATGCCGGGAGAGGTGCTGGTTCCCTCTGGGGCGACGTCCGACTGAAAGGGAGGGTAAGATCGTACGCGAAGAAGGAAGCGAGACGCGACGACAGCTGGTCAGTAGCTACCCACGCGCAATCGGATCACCTTTGATCCTCAGTAGAGTTTTGTCGAGGTGGGTGAAGGCAAGATCAACGCGATTCGATTCACGTACCATGGGTTGATCGGCGGCAGAACGAAGAGAAGCTGAGACGGAGATGGGTCGAACGAATCGGGCCGGAGTCAAGACGGCGGTGGTGCGAGCGAGACGGAACATGTTTGAGATGACTGGATGTGTGGGCAAGGGCTTGGATGTGTGGGTGGGGATGGATGTGTTTCGCTACGTTTGCTCAGGGTGAGGGGAAAGAGAGAGAAACGGAGTCTTCCTCCTTCGGAAGGACCCGGAGTTCAAAAAAGGCTAGAATCAGTCCTCTGACGTCAGTGAATCTCAGCGTTTTGGGTCACTTTCCTCTCGTCACCGATGCAAATCAGAAGGAAGGAAACAGGGACATAAACAATGTAATGGGCATAAGGTATAACATCTAAGGTCGTCATGTGTGAGGCAGATAGAAACAGGAAGATGAGATGGAAACCCCTCTACTCATCATCCTCATCATCAAGTTCAGAGGTTGCAGCAGCGACAAAAACCCATCTACACAGATGATGCCAAGGGTAGTAATGAGTCGTCAGCGCTCCGAGACACGAAAGAGTGAGGAAAAAAAAGAGGGCTCGACGAACGATTCGTGCGGGAACGAAGGCAGGGGCAGGAAAGGATTTACGAGTAGGGAGCGCCAGCATCGGTGGGGGTCGCCTGGTGCGATGAAGAGCAACCCAGTACGATCGATCGATAAGCCGAAGATCCAAGGAGAAGATTGTCGCAGCATCGTAGCGATTGAATGAAAGATACATACCATGGCTGGAAGGCTCGAAGACTCGATTGATGAAGGGCTGACGTCGGCAGCTTGAGCTTCGAGAGGAGCGTCTGAGGTTTGAGCATAGTAGAGTGAGATATTTATCGACAGCGAAGCTCCACCCAAAATGAAAATCTACATTCACATACCAGTTTGGGTAGGCTGAACAGCAGAGACGCTTGAGGAAGGAGTAGATTCGACATTCTGTATGTTCTCGATGGATTCGACTTCCTCTGCTCCCTCGTTGTCGTCATCATCCTCGTCCTCAGCAGGAGCAGGGGTAGCGGAAGAGGCAGGCGCAGAAGCGGTGGAAGTCGCGGAAGCCTTCTTCTTCTTGCTCGCCTCGGCRGAGACGGTGGAGTCGCCATTGATGGAGAGGACGGCAGCAGCGTTCAGGGGAGTGAAGATCAAGGAGACCGATTGAGCGGGCTGGACTGAGGAGGAGGATGCAGGGGGGGCGACGTCGGCGGCAGCGGCAGAAGGGGACGAGGAAGCAGTCGAGGAAGCTGAAGCGCTGGTCATCGACGCAGGAGCGACGGAAGCCGAAGAGGCAGCGCTAATCGATTGGATAGCAGCTTGCTTGATGGCAGCGGCCTGGACAACGTAGTCCCTCTTGCTGGCTGGAACAGAAGCGGCTTCCGGGGAGTCACCGCTACTGGCGTTRGTGGTCTCGTTCGAAGAGACGGCCCAGAGAGGCCTAATGACACCCGTCGAGGCAGAGTAGACAAATCGCTGAGAGACGTGATCCGAGTCGGCCGCGCCACAGCTCTGGACGGTGAGAGGGCAGGGCGAGGGGGGATTGGGGTCAAAGGTGGCGCAGTACGGAACCTGAGATGGAAGCAGACCRAAGGAGATGTCAGATTGAGCCTTCTAGGTAGACAACGCTGATAATGCCGGTTAGTCGGTCACCCAAATGATCCAATCTACTTACAGTCGCAGCAGTTAGGGGATTGAATACGGGCACTTTGAGGGTAACTTCGACGAGCGAACCATCCTCATCAGCATCGGCCGCCGAGAAGTTGGAAGAGKTGGTTGGGACGAGGAAGATCTGGGTCCGGGTTCCGTTTGATGCGTTGAGGACGAACGACGAGTCGGTCGAGGTKGTGTTGGTCGAAGACGAGAGGACCAGTGAGGCGATCCGCTGGCCTTCTTCCGAGCCAAAGAGGGGGCTCTGTGSGGAGGACAAGTGAGAGACGAARAGAGCTTYGTTTGAGCGGCAAAATCACCAAACTAAGAGACCAYGCAGAAAGAGAAAATGAACCCACGGTGACATCGATGTAGCCGGCGGTGCCCTCAGACATCCAGTCTCGCTTGGCCTTGATGGGYCGACCAGACCGAGAGAGAAGGGCYCGCTTGTGCTGTTGGGTCGTAACRGAACGTAGGTCAGCATGAGACTTGTTCGGCCTCGAAGGAAYACGGAGAAGCTACGAACACTGTGGGAATGCGAGTGSKMGTGGTCGTGGTCGTGGTCGTGACCATCGTCGCCATGGTGGTTCTCTACGATGATAGYGTCATGGTGTCGTCGAGCTTGCAACGAGGTCTTGCGCATTCGACCAGTCTGTCTCTCCATGATTGGAGCCTGAGCTTCCTCGCCCTGAGTGTCCATCAAGATTAACGAGGGTCAGTCGTCTCACYTCGTCAGAGATGCTCACGGTAGGGTGCTTACCCTCTTRGAGATGAAGATGTTTCGTCCAGACCAGTACCAGCCCTTRTGCTTYCTGTGACCGTGGCGATCGATGATCACCGTCTCTCCATCTCGGTCCCGGGAGTGCCTTCGAGCGACGATCCCAGTCTTGACGGCCTTRCCAGCATTGGCGTCGACCTGAATCTTGCGCAGGCGCAGGTGTTTGTCAGCGTTGGAGTGAGGAGAGGAAAGACCAGATGGTAAGTATGTTAGAGGAAGGAAAGGTTGGGATGCGYACCTTGTTAGGTTTCTTGCCGTCCGAAGGAGAGGATGACTGAGCAGGCTGCTGCTGTTGGGCTGGCTCCTCGCTCTCCTCTGGCCCTTCGGCAGGCTGACCCTCGGACTCGTCGTATTCTTGAGGYTCGTACTCTTCGGGCTCCTGCTCGGACTCGTCCTGTCGCTTGTGGTTGTGCTAGAGGATGGTAACGGGACGTGGAAGTGAACGATCAAGAGGGTCAGAAARATCCTCAAGAGCTGCGTCGTGATAGCATGAGAGGTACAGACGCTGTGAGAGTGAGAGTGTGAGTGTCCATGGTAGTGGTCGTGATCGTGGCCTCCATCATCGACGTAGACRACTCGGTCGTGTCTTCGGGCGACCAGTTCATCTCGCTTATGCTGGAAGATCGCAACAAAGAACTGGATCAGGCCAATAYYAGATAAGGCGGAGAGCAGAATAGGTACCCACGTTATGAGAGTGCGAGTGTGAGTGGGAATGAGAGTGGGAGTGCCCGTGGTCTCCATCGTCGACGTACACTACACGATCGTGTCGTCGAGCTTCGAGATTGTCTCGCTTGTGCTGAAGGTAAAAGCAGCGGATTTAGTGTGTGGTTAGGAAAGACGGAAGTCGCCCAGTGCTCACGTTATGAGAGTGCGAGTGCGAGTGAGAGTGAGAGTGCCCATCATCGTGGTCGTTAACGTAGACGACTTCGGTGTTGTGTCGTCGAGCCTCGAGTTCCTCGCTTCGGTGGTGATGGTGGTGACCATGTGAGTGGGAGTGGGTGTGAGAGTGAGAGTGTCCGTCGTCATCGTCATTGATCACAGTCACATGATCCCGCTTGTGCTATGTAATAGATCCCTGGAGTCAGAATGAGGCAGCGGCGAAAATCCACCCACGAAAGCAACACATACAGAGTGCGAGTGAACGTGGTCATGAGAGTGGCCATCGGTGTCGTAGCTATCGTCTCCAACGACAACAACATTGGAACCGTGATTGTGTCGATCGCCTGTGATTATCGTCGAGCCCGAGTGTCGGTCGCTATCGATGATGGTCGAGTCTGAATGGCGATCACCAGTGATGATGGTCGTCTAATGAAAAGGAGGAACGATAGATCGATTAGTGACGTGGAAAATGTTCCGGCTAAAGAGGAAAGCAAAACGTACACCATGTCTGCCATGAGAATATACGACCTCATCGTGTCTCCTCTTCTCGTTCCCAGTGCTCTTGGACTTCTTCCCTTCCTTCTTGGATGAGTGACGGCTTGGCCTCTGCTCAGATCCACTAGATGCCTCAGAGCCCTCCCCATCTCCACTTGTTGCAGCGGCAGCCTTTCTGTCGTCTCTGTGATGATGACCGGGAGTGTGTTTGCTCTTCTTGCCAGAAGAAGCCGGGGCCTCATCAACGCCTTCATCGGTCGCGACGAAATCCTTGGACTTCTACAATTATAAATAGAGCGCGTCAGTCCGCGGAGATTGGTGGTGTGGAAGATGTAGACAGACCTTCTTCGAGCCTCTCTCCCTGCTGTGTCGCTTCCCGTTCGGGAGTCGGTAGTGCACCTTCTGGTCATAAGGGTCGTCTGAGGTAGCCCCATGGTGATGATGAGTGTTATAGGATTGGTGCACTCGAACATTCTGTGGGCGATGATCAGCGCGTGAGTATACGAGCAGATTGTGATACGATAAGGGAGCCGAGAGACGAACAGTGGCACCGTCGGGGATGTTGAGAACACCGTTTCCAGCAGTGATGGTCTTTCCAGGAGCGGGAGCAGCGATAGTAGAAGAGGTGAAGGCCAAGATGGCAAAAGCGATTCGAGCGTTGATGAACATAGTGTGTGAGTAAGGTAAGCGGGAGGTGTAGGTTGTCTGTGTGGATGTAGGAAGTGAAAGGGTTGTAGTGTTTAGACCTGCTAAAGAGTTTGATTAGACCTGCTAATGTGGATTGTAAAGACTGCATGTCAAGGGAACGAGACGGGTAAGTCAGCGAAGATCAAACGCAAAGTGGAAGCGAGAGCTATTCAAGACGCACCCGCCAGGGTACTTTGGAGCGTGAAGATAGAGAAGATGAGTGAGAAGAAGAATGTGGTTAGAGAAGGAGAAGAAGCAGGCCCTTAGGATGGCTTTATAGCGATCCATGAAGGCTGGGCCGAAGCGAAAGAAAAATGGCTGGTCCAGCATCAGTCGGTCAGGGGTACAAGCCGCCACTCCTTTGAACGCTGCGAAGCTTGCAAGCGGAGGGGGGCTTGTTGTCAGTCGGCTATCACGGCGCCGCTCTGAAGGAATCGACATCGATCAGGCATCAGATCCTGTTGAGAAAGCTCTGGGTTATCAGGTCAGATGGGACGCGGGCGACGCCCACTTCCTGCCTGAGGAATCCGATGGATGGCGACAAGCCACGGAATATATGTTTCTCGGTGAGTATAGAAGTTGGACTGCCTGTTCATTATCGAATCAATACGTCGATCAATCTGGGTCTTCGAGCAAAGTCGCTCCGTCGTATCCTTGTCATTCTCGGTACAGTCATCCGCTCATTCGAGGAACAACCTGTTCCGGTGTTCATTGATTTGGGAAGAAACATACGAGCAAAGGTCATTGACATGAGAAGATTGGAAAGGGTGAAGGCCAAGCTAGGTACTGGGTGCGATACAAGGGGACATAAGTGGAAGAACAGAGCAGACAAGAGTGAAGGATTCGATGACGAGGGACGAGTGAAGGCAAGGGAGGAGATGCAGGGTCATAGGTCGGAAAAGCGAAGAAGATAAAAGAAAGTAGAGCGGCAAGTGACACGGAATAAAATTAACTGAGTAATACGTGATCTCGAGCGGACGCGAGAGAAGTCAGGTATGAAACGATGGCGATTAAAGAGGAACAGATGACAAGATGAAATGAAAGAAGAGCGAAACAAAAAGGTAAATTGAGCGACAGAGGCGTCCGCTAGCCCAATATGGCGACGCACGCCGCGACAACGCATCCCAGGACCTCATTGAGCCCGTTCTCCCTGAGAGTAGACTCCAAGGCCTGGATGTCCTCGGATGGCGTGGAGCCGTCCTCCTCTGTCCTGCTCTTGAGGAATCCGAGCCTCTCCCATCCTTCCCGAACAAACTCAACGCCCGTCGTGCTTCCATGACAGACACCAACAACGGTCGGATCCGTCCTCGAATTCTTCGTCTCCTTCGCTTTGGTCTCTGGGTTCGTGCCTGGACCGCTGAGAGTAACGTCGACGGTCTGACCAAGACCAGGAGGGGCCATAGCCGCGAATGGCTGGGATTCCCAAGACGGCCACGAGGGCAGGAATGTGAGGTCCGATGGGTCGACGATTCGAGCGACGATCCGGAATGAGGAGAAGCTTGCATTGTGTGATGGGAATGGAGATGACGATGGGAAAGGTGCGAATCGAGCTCGAGGCGAGGCTAGGACAGAAGTACTCGAATTGCGCGTGAGCGACCCCCGGGCGAGCGTTGAGGCTTTTGATGGCGAGGAGGAGAGGCCGGAGGCCAGAGAGGAGAGAAGAGACGACTGGTTCGACGTGGAGGAGTAGTTGGATGAATGGTGAGAAGCCGTCTGAGGGCGAAGGCTAGGATTGGGTGGTGCTGACGGAACCGCTCGAGAGTTGACCTTTGAGCGACCGACGTTGGGTGGAGGAGAGGATGCGTTGTGACGGGTGTTCGCTGAGATGGTAGCTTTAAGGGAAGAAGATGAAACATGTTTTTCGGATGCATGTGATCGCTGGAAAATCTGAGACGACGTTTTATGTAGCTTGGAGCCCGGCTTGATGAAACGGAGGGCGTTCGTCGGCGTCGTCGACAGCAGACTAGATGGAGAGAGCGGACGCGAGTCGTCCGGGACCTCCGTGGAGTTGCCAAAGGGAACAAAGTAGACCAGGAGCGAGTTTTCTGCAGGTAGAAGCACTGGCGAAGGCGCTGGCGGCCCTATCTCGGGAGAATCGGAGGGTGACCAACCACCAAAGAAGGCAAAGTCGGATGACCGCCGAGAGCTGCTGGCCTTGCCGCTGTTGGACGAGGATCCCGTCGCACTGGTGGAGGCAGACCCAAGCTGACGTTTCGAGGGCTCGACGCGAAGAGGAATGACCATCGCGAGCGCTTCGACTGGAACGTCTTCCCACGCAATTCCCTCTCTCTCCTCTCCATCGTCTGTCTCGAGGTCGGATTCCATCGAGAAGCCAGTTGCCGATCGACCCTTGCCTTTGCCATCCTCTTCACCACTCATGTTCGCTCCTCCCTTCTTGTCCTTCTTCGAGACGCCATCCGAAAGCGAGCGTCGCTTGATCTTTATTCTTGAAGCAAAGCCACCAGACGATGACGCCTTGTCGCTCTTGACGTTGCTTGACGACATCCAAGGAGGGATATAGGCGGCCGTCGTTTTCTCATACGATGGGGTAGCAGACGAAACGACGTCCTCCCCGCCGCTGGCCGAGCCTGAGAGAACGCTAGAGGCTGATGACATGGAGGTAGAGGTGACGTGGGTTGAGCTTGTCGAAAGGTTGGCGGCGCTTTTGAAGGACGAAAGCCATCCACCCTTGCGTTTGATCTTAGCACCGAAGCCCCTCTTTTCCTTCTCCTCCTTTTCCCTGCAATCTTTTTTGCTATTCGACTTGCTCGGCGACACCTTTGGTCTCCCAACGAGTGGAGAGGTGCCCGGCAGGTCCGCCTGGTGAAAGAGGATAGACTGGGAAAGTTGCGATGGGGAATTGGTCCGGGCGACTTTGTGTTCAGCGCCCGTTCGGGAGGCAAGTACGTTCGTGACGTTTTTAGGAGAGAGTGGTGGGCTGCCGACCGTCTGCGAGAGCGTTGTCTGTTGACCAAGCCACCGTGAGATAGATGAATCAGCGGCAGAGATAACGGAAAAAGGTTGAGAGACAGACCCGTCGGCTCACGTTATGAGGACTCATCGGCCTTTCTTCGTACGATCCACCACTCGACGATGGCTGACCATAAGACGCCGAGCTCTTGTCCTTACTGCTCGCTCTCCTCTCCCTCTCCTTCTTCGCCTTGACTATCGACTCCGCATCCTTCGAGCTTTCTCTGCTACTCCTCCGCGTTGCACTCAATGCCGAACTGCCAGATCCCTCCCTCGCCGTCCTCGTCCTCCATTTCCCCTTCGGTCCGAACCTGATTTCCTCTTTCTGTTCATCGTGCGAGAGAGGGACAATCCCCCAACCCTTGCCTCGTGGCTTGAGGGCCCAGGCAGGACATGGCTCAGAATGGGCGGAGACAATGCCGTGTGGCAGCAATGGGGAGTGTTGGCAGGTTGGGGGGCAGTCAGGGGAGGTCGAAGGGCAGAAGGTAATGGTCTGAGGTGGATAGTAGGTGTAGCCACCGGAGGAAGGGAGCGACCAGGTATTGCTCGATGGATGCAGACGAGACAAAGTCCAGGCGAGTCGATGTTGATCGAACTGAGGATCGTTTTCCTGGACGAATTGTGCAAAACCTAACGACGCAAAGCGACTTGTGTGAGTTGCTCGTGCTCTGGGCAGCGTTCGTACAGCGACTAGCGAGACTTACTGTCGATTCCGGCATCTTCCGCGCCACCACTCGCTCCTCGACTGGGGTCTCGAAGGGGAACGCCAAAGTCAAAGTGCTCGAGCCCTGGTACCGAGGTGGCCGAGAAATCTGCACCTCCTGCAAACTCGGAGTAGCCACTCTCGCTTCCTGATCGACCCAAAACAAAGTTGAGATCCCACTCGATCTCCTCGTGTCCCGATACACTGCTCGGTCCTGCCGTCATGCTCGACATGTTGAGGCCGACCTCCTCGGCGAGGGACGGGCGACGTGGTACGGCGGAATCCGAAACAGAGCGAGCAGGCGAGGATGGACAAGGATGTGTCTGGGGCAGGTTGGACGAAGGAACTCTGGGATGCCGACTGAAGGATTTTTGCGAGGTCGCGAGAGAAGGACGGCGGCCATAAGAAGGTGATGCAGGGAGGGGAGGGATGACGGGATCGTTCACGGTAGATGTTGGGGTGGTAGAGGCCGACGACGTTGTGGAGGGGGCAGAGCCCGTCGGGAAAAGCAACGTGAGATCGACGGCGGGAGGCGATCTGCGGGCAAAGTTGGTCTCTGGATTGACCATGACCGGTTCAAAGGGGTCACGAAAGACTGGCGTTCTCCATTGCGACGCAGCGGTCGCGTGTGCTTCGTCTTGAGCGGCAGATAGATGTCTCCTCTCGAGGCTGTTTCGATGCTCAAGACTAGACTCGCTGTCAGTCTCGTCCTCGACGCCGCTCCCTTCGTCATCTGCGTGATCGGCCAGACTGTTCCGCTGGATTACGTTCGGCTCCTCGTCCTCGTCGCTAGAAGACCTCAACTCTCCATCCTCGTCTCTCCAGGGTCCAAGCCTGCCGTTTCTGATCGAACTGGTCGGGCTGGCATTGAAGTAAGTATCGGATTGTCGGCGACGCGAACTCGGTCGATTGCTGGGTATGCCATTGGGGGTAGAGGCAGGCGAAGATCCGCTTTGTCGATGGCTTCGACGACGAGCGAAGCGAGGAGACGGAAGAGGCGACGTGCCCAGGTTGCGATCGGGTGAAGGCAGAGAGATCTGGAGCGACGATAGCCCAGCCTTGATGAGCTGCTCCCTGAACTTTTCTCTCGCTCGGTCAGCCTCGACTTCGTCCTCTACGATGGCGTCTGGGGCGATGTTGTCGTGCTGACGAGAGAAACCCCCGTTGGCTAAATACGAATGATTGGGAGGGGAGGCAGAGCCGAAGCGATAAGCTTTGAGCTCGGCGGCAGGACTGTGAGGGGCATGGTGGTAAGTAGGTGGAGGGTACGGCGCAGTGTGAAGAGGTGACAAAGATGCGGTTGGAGATGAATGATGATTGTGATGGTAGGAAGGCGTCGACGAGGCAGTCGATGTAGTAGATGTAACATTGAAGGTGCTAACGAGGGGAGGGCTTGCGAGAGGAAGCGGGTTCAGAGAGGAGCGACGACGTGAGTTGGCGTTTTTGAAGCCGAAGGGTAAGAGAGCAGATGGGTTGGTCGGTGAGCTGTCGCTTCCTGGAGGTCGGATAGTAGCAGATGATATGGCGGAACTCGATGAAGATGGACGACGGCCGCGGCGATGTGGTGTTGCCGACGTTGATGTGTTAGACCCGCCCGAATGGACAGAAGCGGCGAGAGAAGATCGCCTGTTGGCTGGAGATGGTGGACTACAGGCGCGAAGCAAGCACCACACGTGTCGTGTCAGTCAGACGATACGATTAGCAAGGTCAAGATCAAGGCCTCAGACCCAAGCCTCTATGTAAGATGCAGCGATGTACTCACCTCCTTCCCCAAGCAAGCTCTGCGTTCCTTTTGGCGAGAAGTCCACTACCCCGTCTTCCGTTTGGGTCCTGCTCGAGACTCTCCCAAGCGCTGCTACGCCTCCTTTCCGACAGGCTTGACTCGCTGGCGTGAAGAGATCGAAGGGAACCTCTACGGTCGGCTAGACTGACGAACTCAAGGCTCGGGGGAGTTCCGTCCTCGAGCTCGCTCAAGTCCATCGAGTTGGATCCGTTATGAGAAGAGTGTAGTCGACGATGAGGCGAAAGAGGGATGGGCTGCGACATGAGTTGACCGGTTCTGGATTTCGAGGTGTACGTTTCCGTCGAGGCGAGAAAGAAATGCGGGAATTGAAGGGGGGAGAGGGGAAGGACGACGGGGGAGACGCGCCATTCCGCGGATTCGATGAACAGGATGGATGGAATGCAGATGTTGAGACAAGGTCAGTGGATAGTGCTAGCCGTTATTGTTGGTCAGGACCATGACGCGAGTGTTCTCGGACTGGATGGATGCATCTGTGAATCCGTGGCACGGCGAGAACGAAAGACGGAGAGAACTCTCGCGTGCGTCGGGGGAAAGGCTTGGATAAAGGTTGAACGATACTCCGCACGACTCTGACCCGATGTCTCGCACGCACGAAGGTTGGACGGAAAGTCCGACGTGTTTGAAGATATGCAGCCAAAAAGAGCTGAGAGAACAAGAAGGGAGAGGAGATTAATCAGCACTCACAGGATAGAGCCCTTTCCAGATGATTCTCTTGTAGAGGAAGGGAAAGCCATTCAGAGTGTCAATGGCGTCTACACTCGGCGCGGCTTACTCCACTCTGACTAGCGATCGAAGGCGATGGTGGATGAGGGAGAAGGCGAAGGGACAGAAGGCGAGAGGACGAAGAGGGTTCGGGGAAGGATGGACGGAGTTGGGGGCAACTCAACGGAGGAGGGGGAGGGGCGATTCCCTTTCCATTCTGTCCTTTCTCTCTCTCAACATTTTCTCGAGTATCGTGCCTGACTACTAGAAAACAGTGCGCATGGATCATGATTGTCAGGTGAATCTCGGTCTCCGCGCTGAGCCTCCCAGCATTGACAGAAAATCTCCCGGCAGTTTGCTTTCGCAGTCAGGGTTGCGGACGTGCGTGATACTCTCGAACCTCTCATCTAATGGCAGATACATCAAATTGGTGTCTATGTGTCATTGCTGCACCGAGAACCACCAAGCATCGTCAGGAGACCAGGAGGAGGATCATGTCGGGCTCCATTCTGCCACGCGAGAAGATGACCGGATGTTTCGAGGATCAACGAGAGGCCGAGGGCAGGAAGCTAAGGTCGCTAGATATCGTATCCTCGAGACAGGACCCCCCGCCTCCTAGGCGATAGACGACGTGGACTGGGAGGAACGCACGACCACAAAGAGCAAACCTGACGATGAGGGTCAGGCAGAGGGAAGCTCGGCCTGGCGGGAGGAGAATTGAGAAACGTGGGAAGTCCCGGTGGCCCCGTCTCGTCGATGACTCGGACGATCGCCCCTCCTTCTGCCGTCTCATCCTTTTGAAGACAACGACTAGTTTCTTTGTCGATAATCTGACGATAGACCATGTTGACTTGTCGCTGAACGAAGAGAAGCTCGCGCAGAGTTGTGACAAGCTGCGTCGGTTTAAAACCGAGATGGGAGAGGAATTCTGTTTGTCAGGCTTAAACTCCAGCCGTCCTCTCCTCCTTCGGGGACTTCACGTCGAGCCCTTCCTCCAACTCACCGAAATATCCCAACCACCTTTTGTACAAACCTCGTCTCAATCTCGCCATCCCCATCCTCTTAGACATCACCTTCAGGGTAGATAACTTGTCGCGTTCGGTGTGTATCCGCTTTTGCGACCCTCGTCACTGTGCCTCCCCCCTTCCTTGCTCTAGTTCCCCTCTGCTCCTCCTTCTGCCCATCTTCGAATGTCGTACGCGATCTGCAAGAGCCTGGCCCAAGATCGGCATCTGATCTGTGAACCAAAAGGAGCAAAGGGGCGACCTGTGCGGGCATTTGCTCCTCTCCTGATCTCCCCCTCTCCTCTCGCCTTCCTCCCAGCCTTCTCCCCGAGACCCAATGGCCTGCCTGCTAATGCTCTACATTTCGACCCGTCTTTTCGTTTAGCAACCCTCACTCAACTCAACATCTGAAATACCACCTTCCATCCTTGATCTCTCAGCTCATCCGCGTTAAAGCACATCTGCCCCCTTTCTGTCCCCCCAACTCGAGTTTCCTCCGCACACGCCTTCCCTTCCACCTCCCCGTCCATTTCTCTCGTCGCAGGATTGGATCCTAATATACCTCGATCCAACATGATCCCTTCGCCTCCAAACTCCCCACCTCGACCATCTTCGGCTGCCTCCATCGTCCATCGTCCTCAGTCCGCAGGCACTCGACTTCGCGAAGCCCCCTTCAGACGACAGTCAGATCCCAGCGTTGCTCGCAGCAGACCGCCGAGTGGAGTGCATTCTCGTAACGGTCAGGTGGGGGTCAACCCAAAGAGAGCCGCGACACGTCCTGATAGGTGATCCTACCTCCTCGCAAGTCGTTACGGTCGATCTGGCCATTGAACGTGCCAGTCGTGTTGATAGCTGACCGTAGCTGCTTCCATGATCTTTCTTCAGGCTTAATGGGGCCAAGTCACCGAAGCTCGCGAAAGGAGCCGGTTCCCCGAGTCGTGCGCGTCAACTCCGTTCTCCTGCTCCTCCTCGCTCCCAAACGCCGACGTGCTCAGAGTCACCACCTCAATCCGACTCAAACGATCGCACTCCTAAACCCTACCGACACTCCGAGAGACAGTCGTCGCTCAAGGCTCCCGTTCCTCTCCGACTCAATCTATCCTCGTCGAGCTTTGGACCCTCCACTCTTCTGACGCCTCAGCCATCTCCCATAGCCGTTCCCGTCACGCTCCAAGCTGAACCTTGCTCAATGCCTGCCTTTCGACGGGCTGCATCTTCGTCAACAAACCATCACCTACACCGATCAGCGTCGCACACTCGCGCCCCACCACCAAGACGCAGCCTGACGTCTACATGCCCTCGACGTATCGCGTCCGAGCTACCGCCTGATCACGACAACTTTGACACAACATGCTTCTTTACTAAAATTCAAATGAGTCAAGCCGAGGAGACACTTCGAGATCTCCTCGACAAGGACCAGCAGCCAACGCTTTCCGCGACTGCTTCATCCTCTGACAAACGCAATCTCGCCACTACTCCCCCCTGTTGGACACCAGTGGTGTCTCCAGTCTATCTGTCCTCTCAGCCCGTTGCGGGATGCGAAACCGAGCTCGAATCTGAACGCTCACGAGAGTTCAGGCTCTTCACCGAACAACTCGCACGAGCGCAAGCAGAATCGAACCGAAAATTACAAGTTTTCGAACGCGAGATGGAGGAATGGATGGCGGGTGGAGTCGCTCAGCCCAGCATGCTGGTGATGCAGGAGGAGGAGAAGCGTCGGGTCATGATTGAGTTGGAGAAAACTCGAAAAGGATCAAAAGGGGGAACGTACCCGAGCAGCCTGATGTCGCAGAGATCATCACCCGTTCAAGAAGAGGAGGATCACACAACGTGCCCCGGTCCAGACCAGGAGCGGTCATCACCTTCTGCGCTCCAGAATAAAAAACGAACCCACTCTAGCTCTTCTTCTCCAACCTCCGCTCTCTCCGCATCGCTCCAAATGAGTTCCTCATTCTCTCAACCTTCTTCCTACCAATCTCACTCGGGTATCTCTAGACTTTCCTCCGCCAGCTCGTATCGAACCGATTCTTCATACACCACCCGAACAACCTCCTCCCGTCATGACGCTTTCTCACCGGAAAGAGTTGTGACATGCCTCTCGCCTCATCCTCAAACGCCCACGACCTTCCAGGACAAATCAGACCGTAGCCAACCTCCACGTAGTCGACCGCACGATCGAAAACACGACCATCTTTATCGACATCTATCTCAAGCTTCAACTCGTTCGACTCCCGCCGATGCCACCAACACCTCGCCTTCTTGTGCCTCTGCCCCTGCCAAGAAGAAATCGGCTCCCGCCTCACGAACCTCTTCGAATTCCTCTTCCATCCAACCGGGTGATAGACCGTTCGACCTCGAGTGGTGCATTGCGAGAGAGCGAGAACTTCGAGAAGAGAGCGGGGGGAGACGATATGTCAGCTTGCAAGATATCGGGATCGGAAAACCGTTCGAAGACGAAGATGAGGAAGACGAAGAAGCTGACCAAGGTCTGGAGGAGGAAGGGGGTAACAGAACTAGAAAGAAGAGTCAAGGAGTGAGCGGTTGGATGCGGTGGTTCAGTGGAAGTAGCTCTGATTCCACCAAGGCGTGAGCGAGGGTCGCTTCTGTGGATCCTGCCGACGAGCGGCCTAGACGGAATGTTCTTACAGCCAAGTATCCCTCGCAACCTTACCATCGCTCCCCAGAACGACCGCCATCTCAACCTTCTTCGGTCAATCTACGATTCAGCCCTCCCTTCATCTCTCTCTCTCTCACACAGCTTGTATCACTCACCTATCATGTCTCATTCAGCTTCGATATCAGCTTCTCCCCCTTCCTTTCATCTTCATCCGACCGTTCAGACCCGACCATTATCCGTATCTCTCGTTTCGGACGCTACTACGCTTCTCCGTCCATTCCTTCCAATTCTTTTCCTTTGAAATTTCACCCATCAACCTGCTTAGACCCATTTCGTCCACACACTCGCTTCACTATTCCCTTGTTTCCGAATCGCATATACCTCTTCTTCTCTATCTATTCCATTACATTACGTCGCTCAATTCTGTGACTTGACGCCCCTTTATCTCCTCGGCTGTTCCTACGACCCCCTTTCTCTTTCTCCCAAAGCTAGTCATCACGTGGACCATTTACACGTCATCACGCTACCAGTTTCAGCTACGGACTCTCCCCCTTGCATTTTTGTTCTACGTCGTTCGTCATTATGCATTTTGATGATGTTGATCTTGAATCTCAGAGGACAAGGGATTTGAAAACTAAAAGGAAGAAGACTGCAATAGAAGATCTCCCCCTCCCTACTCGGTTCTATGTTCCCTCCATCCACACAACCTCCACCCGAAAAGGAAGAAAAGAAGACGGCAAATCATGTAAAACTACTCGATCCTCTGCTGATTGACCGACCTGATCGCATCTGCCGGCAAGTATTGGTTCTTTCCTTCGTCCAACTTCAATTCTCTCAGCTTCCTCGTCAACCTTGCTTTCTTGATGACCCGCTTCGCCATCTTTTTCTCCGTCTTCGTGGGTCCGTGCTTCTCCCTCAATCTCTCCCTGATTTCTTCCCTGATCATCGTTCGCTCATCGACCAAATCTTCCGCGAACCTCCTCTGAGCGGCTAAGATGACATCTTCCTTCTCCAACCTTCGACCGACTCGAGGTTCCTGTCCATGCTTGATTCGAGTTTCACGTTCCTTCCATTCTTCGAGAGCTTGAACGACGACTGAATGTCTTCTTTCACCTACTTGTCGATCTCGATTCGACCAAATTTTGGAACGAACGTGATCAGAGTATGGGTTGGTCAATTCGTTGGCGGCGAGCATCTCGTAAGGTGAAAATTCAGTGTGAGGACTAGCGTAATTTGTGGCGGTATGATAAGCGTCAGCCAGAGTTTGGAGAGTGGATGCACTGGAGGGAGTCATGTTGGCGGGATGGGTTGAAGGGAGATCGGTCAGACGGGATTCGTCGAAATGGTAGGCGGAAGTTCGGATCGAATGAGGATCAACGGTTTGATCCTTGGTGGCGAGGTCCAGGACTGTCAATGAAAAGGGGATCGAGAGAAGCGTATCAATCGGGAAAAAGGATTATTCAGGTATGTTCGTGAGTTGAAATGTATTTGAAGCAGTGCTGTACGTATTAAGAATCAAAGAGGGCTTACAATCATCCTCCTTGTCCACAACGTCATCCTCATCTGACACTTGTGCCTTTCCTCCGTTGTCTCTATGCTTGGCCCAAGGGACGATGAGACCCTCCATTAGATCCTTCGGCAGTCTTGGACTCGTGGAGACGATCTCTCGGGACCAGGGACCGAAGAACGTCTTGTCGGGTGTACCATCCTCCTTCAGTGGGTAGTGGAAATCCTCGGTGAGCTCAGAGGCAAAGACGCTGAGGGCGAGAATGAAGAGTTCCGAGGTTAGCATTTCGTACCATTGTAAATCAAGGATAAGACATAGTCGAGGAAGAGGGCGAATGTGATCAAGGGCAGATGTCACGCACGGAATGTCGGGTGGGGTGGGGTAACCTCCGAGTTCAGCAAGTTGAAGGATCATGGCTCGAGGAATCAGAAGTTGAAGATCCCTGTATTGAACGTAGATGGGCGTGTAACTTGGCATGCTGCTTCCCATCTTGAGTTCCCTCAACGCAATCTCTTCTCGAGTCTCCCCAGCCTTGGCCTCAAGTTCCTCTGGCTCGTACTTGGGTGCAGTCGGATCAGCTGGAACACGTTGCTATCGGGCGAGAAGGATGAAGGGTGAAAGGGGTTTCGTCAGCGACACGATGTCTTAATCAGTATTAGGTTGCACAGGGAATCATCGGCTCACTCTCAACTCAGTCCAGACCATCTCAGTTCCATCCGAATCCTCTTCGGGGTTTCCGTTCTCATCGAGCTTGACCTTCTTTGGAGTTTGATACTCAAGGACGAGTGCGTTTGCCGTCTTAAGGGTTTTCTTGATCCTGTAAATCATCGGTGGTTGCTCTCTGCCCTCCTCGACTTGGACGCTGTAGTCGTGAGTCACCCAGGGCGTCTGGGTCGGCTTAATGGGTCGATATTTGTCCTCGGCGATGTGAAGAGAGGGATCGTATGGTTCGGGGGAGGAGTGGGGAACGACTCGAACGAAATCCCCAACTTCAAGATTCCAGAAACAGACCCGATACTTGATGTCAACCGTTCTCGGGAGGTAAGGATCTTTGGAAGGAATCTTGGTGACATCGACTCCTTTCTGGTATGGGCAAACCCGCGATTAGATAGGGCACGAAGAGGGGAGAGAAAGACAGACAAGCGTTAACGGAGCAGAGGCTTCGACGAATCAATCATGGTTCGCCAACAAGAACAAGGGAGGAAGACGAACAGGCTTGTGGAGGGGAGTGTACATGTGTGACAGGTGCTTCTGGAGCTTCCTTCCTTCGTTCCTGACTCGCTGCTGAACCAACCGATCCCGTTCCGACCTGTCGAACGGGGTAAGGGAGTAGTTTTCCTTGATGGGCTTGCCAGAGAGGGATTTTGGTGCTCTCAGCTCGGGGTAGAGCGAAGCAAAGAGGGGATGCTGATCGATGTTGGGCTTGGAGGCTCCTCTCGATTTACGAGAGTGAGATTGAGCCCACTTTTGCCATGTGAGAGCCCACTGTCTTGGTGGCTGAAGGAACGAGACTGGACGCGAGACAGTCGGAAGCATCGCAAGGGGGAAGTTGGAAGGAAGGTGAGGGAGTGCTGAAGTTGCTGGAGGTTGACAACGAGCGATCGCTGGGGGGGAATAAAGAGAGGTGCGTCGATCCAAAGCGTGAGTTGAGCTATCGTTATAAAGTCTGGGAGGTAACGAGTCAGGCGACTGACGAAAGCTACAATACTAAAGGTGCACACGATGGATGACAGTCAGTCCGGGACTCCGAAGTTCAAAAGAAAAGGAGGACATCGGCTTACGAAGTTTTCTCGAGGACAAGTCGTGGGATACTATGCTATTGAGCTGCCTGGGGCTTGTGACCTCTGGAGGGTTGAGCAGATGAGACGAGGGCGGAGAGGAGAGGTTGAGCCGGGTTGAGGGTGAAGGGGACTGGAATAGAGGCGATTGAGGAAATGTCGGCTGGGGCGTTTCCTGTGCCAACGACAATGCTGTTAGGACTTTTTTTTTTTTTGTACGTGCTGGCTTGGTACTGGGACAGCTAAGATGGAGTAGCGTCTGTATGGTTCCAGTGAGATTGACGATTAATTTCTTCTCGAGGAAGGAGGGTCATCTGAGGCCGGTCCCGGTCAGGATTTGGTATAGACATCTCCCTTTCTCACCCACCAAAGTCGCCCCAACAAGCTCTACACGCTCAACACCCCCTTGTCCCTTTCACCCCCACTCAACATCCACTTGCACCCCAATTCACACCATAAATCAAGAGGTCAGTCATCCGATCCATCAACCGAGCCGACAACTCGACAGCCTCCTTACCTTGCTCTCCTTTGTCTCGATCTTTCTACTTTCAACCCCCCCCCCCCCCCCCCCCCCCCC
>BCKM01000004.1:464618-479237 GCA_039545415.1 Udeniomyces megalosporus | reverse complement strand
CCCCCCCTCAGCCTCTCCCTCATCGCCTTAAACATCATCAGCGCCTCATAGTCGTGGATTCGTACGTGTCAGACCATTCGCTATCCCGATACATCACCATGTCCGAGCTCACGAGAGCTGATGGTTCCATCTTCTCTCCCTTCGCTTCCTTCCCTTCGATCCACCACGTGGCCATTTCCTCCTCCCCGACGATAGAAACGAGCCTTCCTATGGCCGATCCACAATCGCCGGCCAATGATCCGGCAGCTGTACGGTCACAGGCGATCGCAAAACTTAGAAGGGCAGCTTCCTTGCCTCGAAACAAGAACGGCTTAAGACCGGCAGGCAATCCGCAAGACGACCCAGCACAATCTCAGAGCTCGTACGCTCAACTCGTCCAACAACAGCAACAGCAACAACAGACACGGCAGCAAAGCCTTGGTTCACAAGACTGCCAAACAGACCAGTCCCCGGATCTTACCGCGAGAGGGCATGATCCGACTGACACGGAAGGCCACGGCGAGCCCAGAGGGAGATCACACGTTGGACCTGGTGACTGGGCGAGTAGGAGCGAGGAGAAGGAAAGCCTTGGTCCTGTACCCTCGTTCGAGAGCCAGGACGACAGCCGGTCGGTATCAACTTCGGCGTCGATCTCATTCCTTGCCATAGGTGTACCGCTCTCGTCAGCTGCCTCATCGACACCTTCGTCCCAACCTGCCTCACCTGCGCACTCGCATTTCCGCTCGGCTTCGGCCTCCTCCCCCATCACCGCGTCCTCGAGCGGAAACACCTCTCTTAAGCACACACCATCCCCCTCGATGTCGAATCTCAGTTCCATGAGCCAGTACGATCCGATCCCTTATGCCCCTGCGTCCCAACAGCAACGATTCCAGCTCCCGTCTCTTCAGCATATCCAGTCTCGACATCTCCTCCAACGGTCCAACTCGGCGACAGCTCGGATGATGGCAATGTCCAAGTTGACTGGCGAACCGATGCCTCCCATCCCATCGACACCAGCGATCATTCCTCCTACGCCAGACCAACATATTCATATCAGCGACACATCGGTTGGTCCATCGGATCCGTCGGATCAGCAGCAGTTGCAGCAGACGGAACCAGAGCCAGAACAGTTCCTATCACCAGTCGCAGCTGCGCGACCGAGAATGGGTAGGAGTCAGACCATTTCTGGGGGCGGAGAAGAGAGGAGAAGCGCGGTCGGAAGAAGGATGATGCTCAGATTAGGAAATCGTGTGGCAAGTCCGAGTCCAAGCGCAAACGTGAGCGCTGCTGGAAGCCCCATCCCCTCCAAGGAGACGAGCCCGACCAGGGCGAGGGAGCAGCTGAGAGGACAGGGACGGATTGGCTTACAAGCCAGAGACGAGCTCGACGGTCAACACTCTCCAGTCACAGCCCCAGAGGGTTTCTTCCCTTTGACCAAAGGCGACCATACACCCAGCCCTTCTGTCTTCAGTCACATCACTGCCTCATCCCCCTTTTTCGAACCGCCCTCAGCTGTCAATACTCAAAGTCCGACGCGTCAAACTCGATCTTCTTCCTTGTCTTCTCACCTCAGCCAGTATCAACCCGCTCTAGTCTCGACCTCCGCCTCCTTGACACCGCCTTTCAACTCCAATCAATCTTTTGCTCTGTCACCTATCCCTGCACGACTCTCGACCCTCTCCTCGTCCTCCTATCTCTCTGAATCCACCTCATCTAACGCCACGCACGATACTCACGCCGGAGGAGGAGGTAGCAGCACCGACCACACTGCCGATGCATTCGAGTTCGCCGCTCACTTGAAGCGAACTAACTCGAATAAGACGACGAGGAGCATCAGTCCGATGCCCACCTATGCGTCTGGTTTCTCGGGAGTCGAAGAGTCGACCGCTGAGAAGCGGGACGTGTCGGTTGAGAGGGAAGACGAGATGGAGGAGTTGCTACCTCCTGGACCGTCAAGCGAGTCAGAGTCCCAAGAGCAGAGCCCGGATCCGTCGAAAACCAAGCCTTTCAGCTCTCCTGTCGCAACTACGCAGCGACTACATGAAACCCCGCCACGATCGACTTCCTTCAACGATTCCCCTTCTGTCGTTTCGTACGACAACCTCACGACACCCACTCCAGCGACCTCTCAAGCTGATCCCTCGAGGCCGACTTCAAGCCCCTCAATTCCGATCGTATTCGGACATCCGGTCTCTGGAAGAGACAGGATGGACAGTTTCCCGTCGAGCATCGCGGCTGGAGATGTGCTGAGAGGAGGGGAGGGAAGAGCCGACGATGGAGCTGATAGAAGAGGGGTATTTACTGATGAGGGAAATTCCTTCTCAGAGCAAGCGAGTAAGTGTCGGTCGTCTGAATCTTTGAGCAGAGCCGACTACATATACTCAACTAGTCTTGTTCAGCCCCAGTTCCATCTCAATCCAGCTTCGTTCCCTATCCTGACGAGGCGCAGGCTCAAAGCTCTCCGGTCTCCTCGTATTCGCGCCACTCGAACGATCATGATCAGATGGTCCGACCGGATTCGAAGGATTCTGGCCGCCTCTCAGCTCAGACTTTGCCCACTCTCGGCCAGTCTCAGGGAAGCGCGAGGTAGATCGCACCTTCTTGAACCTCCTTCCAATCTCCCTGCAACAGCTGATCAACCAATCAATTTGCTTCGATCCGGACGCCAGCTGGGAAGTCCTTGGCGGTTCCTCTGGAAATCTAGCCTCTCAGGAAGCCTCTTCGGAAGTCAAGCATACTCCAAAGAGATCTAATTCTGTCATTGGAAAGATCGAACGACTCGCGAAAGGTCTCCGATCTCGTTCTGGCTCCCTCTCGGCTAACAGGATCGACCATACCGGAAACGGTGCCTCCTCTCCTGGTTCTCCTTCATCCACCGCGACGACCAGCGCAAGAGCTAGCATCGGAAGAAGTCCCAGCGGATCTGCACTCCGAGATCTTACTTCTCTCTCCGCCCCTAGGACCCTTGGCAAGACGGCTTCCGGATCCTCGTCTGGCTCGACGGGAGGGCATTCTGGCAGCGGCCAGTCGGTCCTCATTCCCCCCTCACCGGAGTTCTCCCAACTTCCCTCCGGTCAAGTCTCGCCCATCCCATTACCCGGTAGCCCTTCGGCAGCTTCAGACGCCAAGTATCGACAGGATGCCAAACTCTCGCCCTTCCCTGGAATGGTTCGTCTTGAGCAAGAACGACGGGCTCGAGGAGCGAGTATCAGTAACGCTAGTCCAGGATCTTCGATGGTGGAATCTCCCAGCAGCACTACCCTATCCAGCCTTGCCAAAAGTTCTTCTCTCATTGACGCCTCGAGTGGTGGAGGTGCATTTTCACCTTCCCCTTTCCCACACCCATCCTCGCCCTTCCCAACCTCGTCATCGGCATTCACCAATCCCGACGCCCCCATCGTTTCAGGTCAACAGAGTTATTTCGATATCCCACCCCGAGAACCCAGTCCGACTGGCAAAGAGAAGAAGTCTTGGCTTCAGAAAAAGTTCTCGAGCTCAAACTTGGGAAGCAAGGAGAAGAAGAGACCATCGATTTCGGCGGGAGACTCGTTCAATAGGAAGGGAAGCGAGGGCAGTGTCAATGCACTCACTGGGTCGTTCAGTAGTGCCGGGAGCGGAGAGGGAGCAGGCGTATCAGCACCACCGCCGCTGGTTTCACAGGACAGTGCCGCTTCGTTCGTGACCGCCCTTACCGAGCCATCGCCCGACTCCCGGCCAATCAGCAGACGACCGTCCATTCAAGACTTCAGGACCGCTCCTTCCTCGCCATCCACTCAATTCTCTGCATTCGTATCACCGAGTACACCTCAGGAGGGTACGACTCCAACGCAGACGACTCATCCTTCGCCATCGAGTCAAATCCAACCCCTCCCTACCTCAGAAATCATATCTCTTCCTATCACTACAACAACAAACCAACTTCCCAGCCTTGCTACCTACTCGCTGCAAAATAGTCATAGTAGTGGCTTTCTGTCCTCCCCTTCGATTTTGAGTCCGTCGACGAGGATCTCGACCGTGCTTGAACATGCCGAAGCCGAAGAGGCCGACGGTACGGGAGATGTGGGATCTTCGTTGCGAGATATCCAGCCGAGCCTGGCTGGTTCTTCTTTGATTGGACACGAGGGTCACGGCGAAGAAGAGGGATCCCAAGCAATCAGCGAGTCCCGAGATCTAGCTGCTCAAGACAATACATTCGATAGACTAGTAGGAACCGAATCCATCGAAGCGCCCGAGCCTGAACTTCGACTCGAGGACATTCGATCGCCCGAACTCTCGGGTCCCAACGTTGACAGGAAAGAGGGAGATTCTTCCTCGGTCGAGGGTGGTGACGCGTCGGAATCAGAAGACCATCCTGGACCCATTACCAGCCCCTTCTCTCGGACCAGTCCATCACCGCAGGCTCTTGCAATAGGCAATGCGCCGGCTCCGTTGTGGCCCTCGGCGACTTCGGAAGTATTGGGAAGGCTAGATAGCGTGCTGGGTGTCGCAGCAGCGAGCAAGATCGGAGGTCGACCTAATCAACTCGATGATCCTCCAAGAAAGTTGCTGCTGCATTCGCCCGTCTTACAAGTTGTTAACATCAACGTAATTCCCTTTCGAACTTTCACTCCATTCATGCATGTCGATACTGACGTTCTCTCGATCTTGAATCTATCTCCCAGACCGTCAAGGACCGATATCTCTTCCTTTTCACCGATATTCTTATCATCGCCAAGCCTATCCTCGGACCAAACGACATGCCTTCGCTCGAGAAGAAGTTTATCGTCAAATCCGTCGTTGAGCTACACAAACTGTCAGTCTATCCTCTTCTCAGAAAAGACCTAAATTGTCATCACCCTTCGACTCATCCGTTTCTTCGATCTCTCCTCTCACCTTGCAGGAAACTCTCAGGTACCAAAGACGATGAGGGAATTTCGGATTCATCGAAGAAGCAGCATCCCGTTGTTTCGTCTTTCATCGAAATGTTTGCCAGAGATCCGGCTTCAGCCATCGAGCACCTGTCAGAGAGATCCAACCTTCAACCTGACAACATGGCGAGCCTGTTGTTCAAGACTTCAGAGCTGGACAAGTCGAGTGAGTCGCATTCTGTCAGCTCGCCATCTCTCAAATCAAATGGCGACTGATATGTTTCATCTGCTGCTCTGTGCCTGTCTCACAGGACTCGGCGAGTTCCTCTCTGCTCGGTCGAACCGACAATTCATGAAAGGTTTCGTCAACCGATTTCCCTTTGGTGGCGTCCGGGTTGACGAAGGTTTACGAATCTTCCTACTCAGCGTTCGACTTCCTGCAGAAGCCAATGCGGGAGAGAGGTTGCTGACGGCATTTGCAACGAGATGGCACGAAGCAAATCAGACGGTCGTGGCGTTTGATAGAAATCTTTCGATTCAACTCGTGCTTGCCATCATGCAACTCAACGTAAGACAAAACCTTTCTGCTTCATCAGACTTTCGCCGGACTGGTTGGAGAGGACAAGCTGACGTGTATCTCACTCTGCTTGTCTTTGTCTCATCTTTCTCCAGGATGCACTCAATCCATCTGGTTCGTTCGGGTTCGCGTTCGCCAATCAAGCCATCACAGTCGACGACTTTATCCAAGCTTTCCGGGTCAAGGATCCATCCAAGCTCGTTCGAGACGACCTTCTCGAAGCTCTCTACACGTCGATTCAGAAGGGGAAGCTCTGCCAAGCGCTTGCTTCAGCCGACGTCAAGCTAGAGAGAGATATCTATTGCTGTCAGTCGCGGTCTTTGGAAATCGAGGTGGACCTCGTTCTGAATGACGAAGCTGACGATTGTTGGTTTGGATACGACTTTTAACTCCCTCAGTACCCGCCCAGATCAACACGCGATTGACGTACAAGACCCCATCTCAACCGATCACCATCTCGATTCCGGAGCCAGATGCTCGTTTCACGATCAGACTGCATGGTGCGCGTCTTTTCTCATCGTTCGCGTCGGACCGATATGGCACCAGGTCGGACTCCAGACTGACCAATCGGTTGCGTTCTTTCCTCAGGTGCCGGTCTTCGATTCGAGCCTGCCGTGTTGGATTTCTCGACCAAATCCCAAGCTTCTTTCCGAATTACAGGCAAGTTGTGATTTCTTCGAGTCGTCCGTTACTGCACAAAGCTAGCCTGTTGATCGCCGTTCGATTCTGTTTAGGCATATCTCTGGGGCAGAAGACCGTACTTTTCTCTCGAGTCGGCGACAACGCTCCCCTATACGCTGGACTCCCTGCCAGCAAGAGCTTCTCGGTCGAACGAGCTTTCATGAAGACGGGACACACCTTCCAACTCGCTTTCTTGCGAGAACCATCCAACACGAAGCGAAAGTACCTCTTCAGCTTCGAGTATCCTGATGTCAGAAGACAATGTGAGTGTGTTTGTTCTGATCTGCCGAGTGCGCTTGCATCTCTTCGGAATTGAAGCCGTCCGCTGACTTCTGTCTTGCTCGCTGTCATTCTCTAGGGGTGGGCCGTCTCCAATCGCAGATAAGCACGAGTATGAGGAACTTTACTTCTCGAACCAACTCGCCTGCTCCCGGACCGATCTCACCTCAAGTCCGAGCTGCCGCCGACGCTGTTGCCCTTCAAGTTCTTCGCGACGCCCTAATCCCCGCCAACGTCGATCTCACCCAATCTCCTCAAAAAGGTGCTGGCTCAATGACTCAGGCATCATCGCCTGCTACGTCACACCCGAAAACATCGACCGCGAGAGGAGGTCATGGCGTCCATACGCGTCAAGCCTCGTCGAGCATCGTTTATTCGAAACGAGCCGGTCGAGGTGAGATCGATCTCGACGAGAAAATCGAGAGGGAGAAGAGCAAACTTGCAGCTTCCTCTTCGGCTGGTCACAAGCGACCAATGACGGCTGGTCCCTCGGGAGGAGGTGCGATCGATGAGGAACAGGCTATGAGAGAGGCAGAGGAAATGGCGGAAACTCCATTCTTGAAGGCTCAGACGGGTAGGGAGATTGCGATGCTTTGTCAACAAAATAGGTTGGTCATTCGATCATTGTCATCATTGACCTCGATTCTGTCATCCTGACGTCGCTGATCCGTCACATTGCTTTCAATCAAACCAGCTTGGTACCTTTGATGCTTTCGTTCCTGCAAGCCGCTCTCCCCCAACCCCAACAGCAGCCACCCCTTCCTGCGTCTTCAGTCCCGACTCAACGTCATCAGGCCGACCCGATCGCAAACTCCCCCTCAGCGCCCCTTACTGGACTAGGAATCACCTCTCCTTCATCGATCAACGGTGGCAGCCGCAACAACTTTATCTGATCGTTCGCCCCGAGTCCCTACACATCGTCCTTGAATTCACGACTGCAAATGATTGGTTTCTCCCCCTGCCTATCTGTGGTTCTCCTCAAAATCATCTTCTCCCTTTTTTTTTTTCTTCACGACGGCTTGAGATCTTGGTTTCATCCTTTTCAACTCTACCCATCCAATCAATCGACACTCATCCATGTATATCTCCCTCCTTGTCTCCTTGCCCTCCCGTCTGTTTGCCTCATCCCTTTCTTTCGCTTGCATTCATTGGGATCTCTTTTTTCCTTTCATCTCTGTTATTCTTTCCATCATCTCACGTTCCTTACGTCCCCCTCCTTTCGGATTCATCCTGTCTTCTCCCCCTCCTTGACGCTTTTGCATGACGCCCCCGCCTCTGCCTGTCTGCCCCACTCTTTTCCTTTCTTTCCTTTCTCCATCTTCTCTCTCTCACACTCTATCAGTCCTGTCGCTGTATCTCTCATTCACCTATCTTTTCTGTTCTTCTTCCCACTTACTCTCAAATGTGCGCCCATGCCGTTTTGCGATGTCACTGAGGCTTAGACTATCTTCAGGCCCAGAAAGTGAGGTGGAGCAAAGTTTCCGATATAGACAAGAACGTGTGCGAGAGAAACCCCAAGGACAAGAAAGAGAAGAAGAAGAAGAAGAAGAAGAAAGAGGCAAGAACAAACCAAAGAGGAGAAGAAACAAAGAGGAAGAAAGCAAGACCCAAGACGAGAATCCTCGAAGAGGCCCAACTACGAAAAGCAGTCATCCCTCCAGTCTATCTGCCACATGAACACCACAACCAGCTATACAAATGCACCTCGGCTTTAGGACACGCGTTCTACTTTTCCCTTAACAATGATACCCATCTAACCCATCCTCTTCTCATTCTGACCCGTAGAGACAGCGTTGACGGCCTCGAGGACGTCAAGTAAGGTTGATGCCGACCAAGCTTGGGTTCGACACGAGTCGTGGCAGTATTGACCGTTTGAGTTGGTCAATTCGGGAAGACTGTGAAGAGCGGAGACATGGGGTTGTCAGATAAGACGAGAACAGGCGAGATCAAGGGTGGCTGAGAAGGAACGGCATATAAAAGGACGAACCCAGCCCAGGCGTCGGTCGAGACGTGCCTGCTGTGAGCAAGCAGGGCCTCGGAGACGAAGTGGAGGGTCTCAGTCGGATCCTGGACAAGGTATTATGGATGGCCGATTAGTATGGTGCTAGATGTCGATGTCGAGAAGAGTACGGAGACAAACCTCCTTGCCAGCTCCAGCCTTAATGTCGAACATGAGGTAAGCCTTGAGGAACCAACCAGTCGGGAAGACCCATTCCTGTAAGGAGCGTCAAGCATCAACGTCTGCAGGCCGTCACGTAAAGATGAATCAAGTGTGGTGCGGGACACTCACGGGTCCTTGGTGATACTAGTTGATTATTCGATGAACCAAGTGGAAAGAGCTCGAGTGATCAGTTATGGACCGCAGATGACCCAAAGGTGTCACCAAACTGATGGACTCACGTTCCAACCCTTAGCGATCGACTGATCCGTCGAATCGTTAGAGTTGTCGTAATCTCCTCGGTACTGAGCATCTCCTGGGTCGAGCGTTTTCATCCCGAGGGGACCTCGAAGGTGTTCGTCGACGAGATGAAGAGCACCCAAGGCCTTTTCGGGCGTAAAGAGCTCGGGAGCGACGATCATGGCGATAGCTGTAGCACGGGGGATATGTTCAGCGGGAAGGGAAAGAAACAATCTGCGCGCAGAAGCCTAACGACTCACGGAAGTTGGCTCGAAGCTACAGACGAGAGATGAGGACCAGTCGACAGATGAGCGCACTACTCGAAGCCCTTGTACTGAAATGATGACAAACCTGGTAATCGGACCACTCTCTGCCTTGTCCTGAGCCGTAAACGTCCTTGTAAATGCCTCGTCGATTAACGAGCTTGCTGTCGACGTTGAACTTGGCATCCTCTGAGGGATCTGCAGGAACGTAATAGTTCTTCTCGAATGATGCTTGAAGGAGGTCAGACCACTCTTGGTAAGAAACGAAGGTCTTTTTCCCTTCGACTACAGTCAAGACGTTGAGTGTCAGTGACAGATGATCAGAAGTCGGCATCAACAGGTGAACTAGACGTACTCTCGGCGTCGACACCCTTGAAAGGGAATTGACCAGCCTTAGAAAGCGAGGCGAGCCATCGAAGCGTGCTCTTCAAGAGAGCTGTGATCTCGACGGGCGCACCATCTCGAGGCGTAGCGGGGAGACCCTTGTTGCCAGCCTTGGCAGACTCTCCCATCTTGTCTTGCCATGTGCCGCAGTTCCCTAAAGACCACAAAGTGATGGCGATTAGCATTGATGTAAGAGTCGGAAAAGGTTGACAAAAGTGGAACGTACATTGGTTACCACCGAAGATGATACCGGTTGACCAATCAGTGTAGATCTTCTGGTCGAAACCTCGATCGTCCATTTGCTACAAGAAGAACTCGGAGGATCGATCAGTAACATGGCAAGGGATAATGATTTCAACAGATGGCGTCTTACCATGTCGAGGTTGGGACCAGCATTGTATTCTCTAAATTCGATGCCTGAAGCGTGCCTTTGGACGATCTCCTGAATAATCTCGCCGATGGTACTTGACCAAGAGTATGCCTCTGGTGAGTTCCACTCTACCCAAGTATCGTCTTTGGGGAATCGACGCTTGACTGAGTCCGACAGAATAGCGAGTCCGTTGGGGGCCTTGTTAACGTAGTCTTGGATGTTCTCAATGAACCACCAAGGTCCGTCTCGACAGTTGTACCGGGGAGTTCGGCACGAGTCTAGAAGGTTGGGAACGAGTCCATGCTTGAGGACGGATCCAAAGGCGTGAATGTGTTCGCGAGCCGCGGGGAATGCTCCAGTCGTTAGGAAGAGACCTCGAAGGGAGATGAAGACCTGCAAAGATTAATGAAAATCAGTTGTGTTGACCGAGAAAGATCGAGGGAGCGCACACGAGGTGTCCTGGACGTACATCTCGACCCCAGCAACGAGCCCAGTTGGTCGCAAAGTGAGGAAGACCAGCAGCCAAGCTCGGAACAGACTTTCCAGGGTCAATCGATGCCGACTCTACTTTGCCGTACATCTGAACGGAACAGAGAGCGAGATCTTGAGTGAACGAGTGGCCGGTCGAAATGAACTCGGAGCACTGCTCGATGACGGCTCGTCGTGCTGCCTTATAGGCTTCGTTCATGACGAGGGCAAAGTACTTGGGTCGCATGAACGACGGGACGGTCTTCTTGATGAGGTCGAATCGCTCTTTGAACCACTCAACGGGCCCGGCGAGGTTCGGGAATGTCGAAGTTTGCCTGAAGAACGGTGAGTGATGAGGTCGACATTGTCGTCAGTCGCGAAGAGATGGACGAGGTATGAGGTATGAGGTATGCAGAGAAAGAGACTCACTTGTCAAGTCGACCGACAACATAGTCGAGAGCCCAGTGACCTTGTCGCAGGTGATCGCAGAGAGCGGCGCCGAGGTCCTGCAGGAGGTGAAGCAAGGTCAGGTCTGGACAAGCTGATCAAGGTACGTCGCCATGTTGGGTGGACTCACGTTATTCTTGATGATAGGCTTGAGAGGCGCCATCCATCCTTGTAGACCACAGTAGACAAGCTGACCGTAGTTGGGGATCGTGTAGGCACCATCGCCACCTGCGGGCGAGACAAAGACGGATCGAGGTTAGTAAGTCCATCTAGTCTCGCTACACGTTCAACTATGCTTACCTGTCGCGTCTTGTTCCTCGCCTGATAGTTGTACATTGTCAGTCTTAGCTCCGACAAGAGTCATGAGCATGGCGGAGAGGACAACATACCGTCAGATCGGTGCAGAACGACGTTGAGATCAACGAGGTTGAGACCCTTGAAAGCTTCATCGGCTCCTGTCAGGCAGAGCTTGTCGAGATCGTCCGAAGTTCCAATCATCTCGGTCGAGAAGAGCAAGATTGAACCAGCGGGGAACTCGTCGGGAACAACGATCTCGGTGAAGACGCCCTGCTGATCCTCGCCGTTGTTCTGTACAGGAGCCGAAATGTCGATGAGGGTCGAAGGAAGGCCCTTGAGTAACTTGGGGTCGTTGGGGTTCTCGTAGGACGAGATCTTGATTGAGGCACCCGTGATAAACTTAGCCTGGGTCCTCGAGAGCTTGATCGGGTTGACTAGATACATGTTGCGACGACCAGATTGTATTCGATCAGTCAAGATTGAGGATAGTAGCAAACAACGAAAACGTACCGTATCCTCGAGACTGAAGGTCGTGCTTGTTGAAGGCAGTGTGGGCGACAAGAAGGTAGCCCTTATGCGTGGTAGGGTGTACTCGATGAACCACAATGTACTGTAAATGGAGGCAGGTACGTAAGAACTAATGCTCGGCATGGACGAACAGATAGATAAAATGGTGACTGACGTCGTTTTCCTGATGGACGTGACCCTCCGAGTAACCATCGAGTACCATCTCAGCATGGAGATGGTTCAGAAGCTTCTTGATTTTGCCGATTCCATTGTCGACGCCTGCAAGCTCGTACTTTCTCTTGTCGGAGACGAGATCGAGCAGCTTAGGGTAAAGATCGTCGAATCCCTTGTTTGAGCCGACGGCGGAGAAGCAGAAGGTGGCGAGGGCACCGGTCGAGAGGGCGTCCTCGGCAGTTCGCTTATCGAGTGGAGATTGGTTGTCGTGCGTGACGTCCATCATGAGAGCGTGAGGAGATGAGCCGAAGATTGGAGTGACGATGCAGGGTCTCTCGGGACCCTTCCCGGTGGGAGAGGGAAGCACGTCGGGTGAGGTCAGACAGACGCTGTCCATCGAGCCTGAGAGGGAAGGCCATGCATCACGGTGAGTGGAGAAACGCGGTCAGCTAACGTTTGAAGGTCGAGAGCTTACCGATGGGCTTGCCGACTAGGACGTAGTCGAAACAGAATGACGACTAAATCAGTATTGAGAGAAGGTAGACTTGAATAACCGAATCTCCGCGTGTCTCACCTCCGAACCGGTAGATCCTGCAAGCACGAATCACAACCGTGGTCAGTCATGTAGGTATCGATCAACACTAGATAGAGAGTTACTCACAATCTTGATTGCTCCTTGGGATCGCCACCATTCATCATCTCTCTGATGAGAGTGTTGATACCGAGTTGCCTCACAAAGACGAGATCCATGTCCTCGTTTCCGGTGAACAGTTCGGCGACGACATAGAGGTTCGGGTTCTTCACCCTAGCGGCGTCGATCATGGCGACTCCAACCTCCAACGGAGTTGAGTGACAGTTGTCAAGCCTGAATCCATCGAACATGCCAGCGAGCAGCTCGCAGTACGAGATCATGTAGTCCCAAAGCCAAGGGTTGTCGGAGTGGGCTTTTCCGTAACGAAGCTTGACGCAATCGCCCCAAACGATGACCTCTCGTCGAAGGTAAGCCTTGGAAGGCTGATCGGCGAAGTTGGCTAGGGGATCCGCGTCCCAGATCCAACCGTTGTTGGCGAGGGCAAGAGAACGAGGGTCGTGCTTCTTGGTGGTAGGATTTGAGGGTAGTCGAGTGAAGTAGCTGCCGACGATCGGAGACCTGTAGTGGGGCACACGTCACAAAATGAATGGTGAGCGAAAGAGAGGTTTGAATCGTGCTCCGAACGACGTTTCTGTAACTGACTTGGCAGAGATTTCGCCCATCTTGGGACCTCCTTCCTCGAGTCTCTCGTATCGAACTCGAGACACGACGTTGTCCCTTTGAGCCTGACCATCAGCGTCGAACTCGCGGTAGAGGTCGACGTTGATGACATCTAGGACTTTGCCCCACTCCTCGACAATCTCATCCTTGCCCTTTCCACCGAACGCCTGCTCGACGAACGCCAACGCAGTCTCGAGCTCGACTGCGACGCCTTGTCTCTTTGCAAACTTTCCGAGCCCGGTGATGGCCCCCTCGGTGTTCTTAAGAGCTGAAGCAAGCTCTCCACTCGACATGCCGGAGCGGATAGATTGACCCTCCCACTTTTTGCCGGCGGATTTGGACGAAGAGAGTGCGGAGAGGAGTTCCTTCTTCTGAGCAACGGTGTCGAGAACGTAATATTCGTAGAGCTTGAGGTCGGAGATGGCAGCGTCCACAGCTCGAGCGAGGGACGAAAGATCGGACTCAGAGTTGATGGAGGTTGGGACACCAAGGGAAGCGAGCTTGGAAGAGAGTGCGAGGATGGCATCGTCGAGTTCGAGAGCAGGAGAAAGGTGGGGAGAATTCACGACGTTGTAACCTATCGACGAAAGTTGAGGCAGACGAGCGGCTCGCGTGAATGACTTGTAAGCGTAGAGTTGACTGCGGGGAAGCCGAACTCACCGGACTCCGGGTGCTCCTCGAGCCAAGGACTGTTGTTTGCCGTATGGTTAAGAACGACATCGGTCAAACTGAGGAGTCCGTATTCGTTTCGGCATCTCTCGACGAGCTGGTTGACCTCGTCGACGCCATCGCTCTTTTTGTCCTTGAGAAGTTCACCATCGAATCTGAGCTGATCGAGAATACTGTATGGACTACCAGACTCTCCTCTCGTCTGAAGAGGTGTGAAGTGAAGCATGTTGTAACCTCGCTGGGAGGCTTCCTCGAGGTAGGGCTTCCACTCGTCGATCGGACCCTGCCACTTGGCGATGACAGACAAAGCAGTGATGGCGTCTAAAGGAAGCAGCTCCTTGGGAGACGAGGAAGAGATCTTGCCGCCGGTGGAGGAAAGGGTGCCGTCAGATGAGAGGATAGGCGAGCGTCGAGGAAGGAGCAGGACCGGGTCGACGGAGAAGTAGCCCTTCTGGGATCGGACTCGTTTGGCAGGCTTAGAGGCAGAGTCGTACTCGATAAAGTAAACAAACGCCCCTGCGTGAGAGATGGGAACTGTCAAAGGGACACGGGTCGAGGACAGGGGAGGGGAGGGGGGAGGGTCGTTAGCCGCATATCGTCATCCTGAGAGGCTCCATCGAAACTCCTTACGATCGATGTGGATAGGCTTGGAGAAGTCGGTCGGAAGCCTATAGCAGCGGAACGCTATGTCAGCGACTGGTTTACTAGGGATCTACTAGGGATCAACGAGGTCCCTCTGCTCACTTTCGCTCGGCCCATCTTCCCCTCTTAAACTCTCCTCCGTCGACGGGGAAGTCCGATTTGAGGACTCCATTCCTGGATGCGGGCGTTCCTGGCTCCAGCGAAATCCTAAGGATGTACGGGTGAGGATAGGGAGGAGGTAGTCGAAGATACTGTTGGGGTCAAGCAAAAGGAGGGAGAAAAGTTAACGTCGTCGTCGAGAAAGCCCCACAAGGAGACCTCTTCCGCTCCCGTTCCGACTTCCTTCCCCCCCCCCCCCCCCCCCCCCCCCCCCCCCCCCCCCCCC
>BCKM01000004.1:440386-464518 GCA_039545415.1 Udeniomyces megalosporus | reverse complement strand
CCCCCCCCTTCCCCTCGCCTTCCTCCCGCCTCGACCAGAGCAACCCCCCCCCTAGCGTTGCTCATGCTCGCATGTATCCCGTCAACCCCCCCCCCCTGTTTACATTACTAAATGTCGACGTTCCTGTGCTCCATCTCGGCATCCGACCGACCTCTCTCGAGCAAGCAAAAAAAGGCACTTACAGCTCCTTGCTTCCCTGCTGAACCATCTGGTTCGAGCTTGAGCTCCCAGACTCGAATCTCCTTCTCGCCCTGGAGGATGTCGCCCTCGAAGAAGGCGATGCCCTCGTCAGCTGGCGTTCGCTTCCCAGTCGCGGCCCCGTTCTGCTTCACTTGGGGGATCGGAGCAGGCATAGCGATAGAATCTGGCTTGCTCTCGCCCTTGAGCTTTGGCTTGACCGAGGAGGGCTTGGGCTTGTCGTTGACGGCGATGGGCATCTTGGATGAAGGGGTGGGTTCCGGAACGGTAGGCGGAGATGAAGATGCGGGGAGAGATGGGGCAACGAGGGGAGGGGCAGAGGTGGAGGCAAGGGGTTGTGTGATGGTGGGAGGCGAGGTGGGTGGGGTTTTAGACTTGTTAGATCTTTGCTTCGCCGAGGAGGACGAGCGCTTTGATGGCATGGTGAGGCGGCGAGAGAGAGGGGGTCGAGACAGAGAAAAGGGTGAGGGAGGGAGAAAGAGAGGGAATCCGCTCTTGTTTTTTGGTTTCGCGTCATCAAAATCCTTCCCCCCTCTTCGTCGAGATCGACTCCTTTTCCTCGTGGCTCCTTCTCGCTCGAAACCCGATAGTGACACCGGTTATTAAGGAGTCACCTTAACCAGACATCCAATTTATCCCTTCACTCTCTTCATGTGGCCTCCGACTTCTGTATCCTCCCACACTCTTGGAAGAGATCTCCTCCCTTCGAGCCAAGAAATATATACCTCCTCCCTGTGATCAACCCACCCTCGATAAATAACGGTGGCCAAGTCCGATATTTCACATCTGTGCTCGCATCACTCTAGTCGCTCTGATCTACATACCCTTCTTGGAAGCGAAAAACGACCTTTGCGAGGCAATGACGAGGGCGATCGGTCTGGGGTCCGCAACGCTGGAACGCTCGAGGGAAAGGCGATTTGGGGAATCTAAGGAAGAAAGAAGGGGTTTTCTCGAGGACGACTCAAGTGCTCACTAAACAACGCAAGATGCCCTTCCCAGGCTGAGTTCCGTACGACTGTAGAGACAACGTTCATGATGATTTTCTCGCCGAGATCCGAGCGGAGAAGTCAGTCTAAACAGACGAGGGGAATCTGAACACGGCAGATTTTCTCGTCTTCACAGCGAGACCCCCTAGACGAGCAGCAAGTGTTCTTGTTTTACGGCTCCAGAGTAAGAGGACGAAGCGCTCGAGGGCATCGAGGAGACCTTCAAAGGAAGGGCAGGATCAATCAGTAGAGGGATCAAATGGAAGATCAAGTTGGAGTCTCTTCGTCTTTCACCCCGACCGTTTGCCATCCTTACCCTCCACGTCCGTCCTCAAGCGTCACCGCTGTGATCCATCGCACCTCAAGATCGTAAGCTCCACTTCTCAGCTTGCGCTCTCTCGGTCTCAGTTTGCTGTCCCACTCGGGACGAGATGATGGAGGATCTGCCCGCACAAGAAGCACGACAGCCTCGATTTGTCCGATCCACAAGCCGCTGAGGCCTCAAAAGTGATACAGCGAGTCCGAGATCTCGCGCTCAGGCTCAGGGAAGACCTTTGCTTGCCCACGGAAGCATCGTCTCCGTTTGCGTTGCTCGTACGAACGCCGAGAGGGACTTCGAGGTGAAGACTTGATTCACTCTTCTCCCTCGCCCTCTCCCGGCCGGGACCGACTCCTTCCTTTCTTTGGCTTGTTCTCTTCGCTCTACGTCAAGTTTCATCTGCGAGGGCTTCCTTACACTTCCGAGAACCAATGTCTGCTCTTGAACGCGACCAGGATGAGTGTCAGCGGAGAGGAGCTTTCTCTCTTTCCCACCTCTCGGCTCGGGCTCTAGTGGGGTCCCGTCTCCTCGGAGTTGAAGTTCGTTCTTCTCTAATCTGCTCCTCTCCTCTTTTCCTCCCTCTCCTCGCCAGCCTCGCTCTCGGTATTTAACGCTCTCACTTAGGTCCATCCTCGACATCGTCACCATCCCTCGCTTACCTTGTCCGCATCCAGTACGGAGGAGCCGAGCATCAAGCCCTTAGAGATATCATCAAATCCAGATCGCAACGATTCCTGCGCTCGCCTTCACTCTCGTCCCCTGCTGGTATTCCCTCCTCACGCCCCTGCTCTTACCACTTGTCATCGATGGAGTCGACCACCTCACAGGTCGACGACGTATCCAGCCACCCGCCTCCATCTCCGACATCGTCTACCCTCTCTTCCCCTCCGGCTTCGCCCTCGGCCGGAGGCTCACGTCAAAAACGTCGCGAATCGTCTACCCTTTCCTCCATGTCCAATCCACGATCCCCCAGCAAGGCTCTCGACTCATCTTCATCTTCCGAGCCTTCAAGCCCTGAACACATCAACACCATCATATCCGGCCCCAAATCGGCTACCCGGAGACCGCCCCGCCCGCCTCCTACTGCAGAGGAGCTTGCCGCCTTAGCGTCGAAGAAGAGGCGTGGAGGTGGTCCCGGTTCAAGAGGCGGTCGAGGCGGTACCAGAGGTAGAGGAGGAAGTAACAGATCGACGAGCTCGCGGAGCGGTTCGGTCTCGTCCAAAGGCATGAAAAGGAAAGCAGCGGAAAGCGATGATGGCGATGATGGAGAAACGGAGAGAGGCGATCAATCGATGGAATCATCGACACCAAGAAGGAGTGACATTGATGTGATGGATGATGGACCAGACGAGGGGGGATCAACGACATCTTCTACTCAGTACCAAGTCCGGGGTTGGTCCGCTGGAGCTAGCGAACCAGCAACTGGCAGGGAGGAAGAACCCGAGGTGCTCACCAGTTCGGACGAGTCTGTCGGCTACAAGCCTGGTCGGTCCTCAAAGACAGGGTCGAATCGAGGAAGCAAGAGAGGGAAAGCTGCGAGGGGGGGTTCCCTAGCATCGTCGCGCAACACTTCGGTACCCAACACACCTTCGAATCCATCATCCTCGTCCTCGTCACAGCAAGCACATAGTTCTCTCCCCAAACCATCATCATCTACGATAACACTCCACGAGCTACCTCCCGTCATTAGCAGCAACATTCATCTCTTCTCTGACACCCTGTCTCCACCTCCGAGCTCCTCCTCCCGCCTTGGAAAAGTCACCTCCATCCGTCGACCTCTCAATGATCCATCTAACACGAACTCGATGTCGAATACTGTCTCAGCAGCGGGAGAAGGTTGGGAAGGGTTCCTCACTGCTCCCGGTACTATCAAAGTCGGCGACATTGTACGAATCGGTGAGATTAGCATTGACTATGTGAGCGGGGAGCATCCAATAGTGAAGATCGACAAGCGCCGCAAGGGGAGTGGAGGAACCAGATGGCCTAGCGTCAAGGAAGCGGTCGTTACCGAGCCTCATCATCGAGCCCGGCGCCCAGATTCTGTAGAGAGCGCTCTCGCCAACGTGGAAGCTGTGACTCTCGATCGACAACTCGACAATTCTAAGGAGTCTATCGATTCATTAGATCTCGGCAGCAACAGAGGCGATGGAGGGGAGAACGCTAGCGGCCTGGGTGACAGCCATGCCGGCTCAAACGGAAGCAGGAGGAGTGGCAGGATGCCAGTCAAGAGAGATTTCTTGGTCGATGAACTCGTCAAGAGTACCGGAGAGAGCCCAAAAAAGTTCGAGGAGAATGGGGACAGCTTCCAGCAGCCCAACATCAAGACGAAGAAGGCAGGGGGCAAAGGCAAGGCGTCGTTGAACGGAAATGGTACGAGGCAAACATCTTGTCATTTGCGGAAACAGCGTCGTGTCAAGTTAACATAGAGTCCCCCCTACCCACCTAGATCTTCCGGTCACCGGCATCCCACCCATCATGCTCAGTCGAGATCCTTCATGCATCACCTTGAGTCGGGATCCGTCTCCCGCTTACACTTCCGCGTCTCAAAACCCATTCAACAACGCTGCCGGCCTCTCTGGTTTCGACAGAAGAAGTGCCAAGTCTCGTTCATCAACCCCTGCACTATATCAGCCAACCCAGGCCGAAATTCATGAGGCTGCCATGGTAGAAGAGAACAGGATACTGAGGCTCAAGGCCAGGCAGGAGAGGATGGATCAGATTGATGCGTGGGTATTTTCATCTAAATTCTGCTCGATCCATCCATCCGACGATCCATCCATCTGACAATCCGTCCTCTGACTCCACAGCGAACTGATCGTTCTCGATTGTCTGTCTGGAGCCATCGCTGATGCCTCCTCGCCCGAATTGTCGATTCTGCTGGGGGAGCTCGAGTCACGTATGCTGAAACGCGCAGCAATCATTGACAACCGACGATTGTGAGTTACGGCAATTTTCCCGTCCGACCATATTATCATGCTCACGTGTGGTACGTGAAACAGTGCCTCAGAGACTGAACTCGCCAAGGTTCGAAGAGGGGATGAATTGGCAGTGTGGAACTGGTGGGATGTGAGTCGGTTCTGTCGTCCTACTGGTCAGCTTTTCACGGCTGACTCAACCGTTCGACACTCCTTGCAGGATGCTCGAACGACGCTGAAGAACAATCAAGCTCACGAAGTCTCTCGCAAGCTTCACAACGCGACTCGCGAGCACCAACGGATCGCCATTTCCCTTCTTCCTCCAAGCGAACGCATCGGCCATATCCCCATCATGCTCGGCGGCGGTACTCGCTTCGCACCGAATCCTCGTTACGCCATGCCTCCTCCCGCTCATTCATCTGTCGATCACGCCGACCACCCATCCAAGTCGACCAAACGATGCAAGCTCTCGCCCATTCCAGCAAATGCGCTCCCCTCCCTTCTACCGCTTCAGAACCAAGAGATCGAGTCTGACATGGACCAACTTGGGCTTGGTCGAGCCAAGCGAGAGAAGGAAGCAAGACAAGCTGCCGCAAAAGCTGTAAAGGATGAGCGGAAACGGGAGAATGAGCAGGAGAAGCAACGGATGGAGAGAGAACGGGAGTGGGAACACCACCAAGCAAGAGAGAGGGAGAGGGAGCGACAGATCCGAGAGCGAGAGTTTGATCGGCAGAGAGATATGCGGTATCTTCAGGCCGAAGCTCAACGAATGAACGCATCGTATGTCGGGCCTGGATCAGGCGAGATGGGTGGATCAACGGACCTGATGGGACCGCATGGGCCAAGTCCAAGCTCTAATGGCATCGCCGCCAACTATCGATCGATTCCAGCTCAACAACAGATCGATCCTCGTCAACAGCCAGTCGATCCTAGACAGCAACATCATCAGCAGCCGCATCAGACACCTCTTCCACCCCCTTCACTATACAACCGCGAAGAAAACCCATCTTGCAGTGCAGCACTTCCGCCGCCACCACCGTCCTCAGCAGGGTCGACTCTTCCTCCCCCGTCAATGGTGCCTTCCGCCATGTACAACCAGCCTCCTCCCGACGTGAGAATCTCGTACCTCCCTCCACCACCATCTGGACCTCCGCACTCATCAGCAGCAGCAGGATCATCTCGCCCCTCACACCAGCAACACAGTGCAAGCTACGATGGCAGCTTGAACGGTTACAGACCGTCAAGCTCTTCTTCGACCAACAGCATGATTCATCGACAATGGGTCGTTCCACCCCCCTTCCCACCTTTATCCTCGTCATTGTCTTCTTCTTCTTCTTCTTCCGCCAAACGCCGACCCACCATTTCACCTGAAAACAGTCACAATGGCAACAACATACCTCATCAACTGCCTCCTCCTCCTCCTTCCTCTCGGTCCACTGGCGTCAATGGTCACACGTCAACGCCTTCCGCTCAGCTCCAGCCGCTTTATCAACAGCATCACCCTCAATCGTCCTTGACGTCACTTCCTTCTCTCTCGACTATTCCATCGATCCAATCTCATCTATCTCCCCCTGCCTCCTCTTCATCCCTCAACCCATACGCCTTCTCGACAACTGGTTCGCTACCTCCTTCCTCTTCTCTCCCGCCGCCTCCCTCTGCTCCCTCGTCAAAAGAAGGTCGCCCAGTCTTCCCTCAACATCCCCCCTGGATGCCACCGACATCGTGGTCGAATCCGACGTTCCGATCTCTTCCTCATCCTCCCCCTCCTCAATCTGCCGTCTCTGGTGGAACCATGCTTCCTCCTCTTCCGGGTGTACATGCTTATGGGATTCCAGGCCCACTCGAAGCGCTGCCTCCTCCTCCTTCTACTTCGGCGGCGGACGCTTCGAGTAGACGAGATCGACCGAGATGGACAGGTTACTAGGCGCGGTGATAGCACTCAGGGAAGGGATTTTTTCCTCATTCACTTGTGTCGGCAACACTTGCTTTCTTTTTTTTTCGTTCCTTCGTCTTCTCTTGCGTTATGTGTTGTTCTTTTCCGTTTCCACCTTACTATCCTTCTTTGAGAGGGTGTCATCTTTCTCTGCCCAACTTTCCTGTTGCTTGAAGATTCTCTTTTGCACGTCTCTACCTAGCCATCTTTGCACTCTCTTCACATCACATATGATTACGCCTGCCACCGGATCTAAGTGAAACGGAGAAAGTATGCTGAGATACACGGGGCCGTCCGAGAGAGACACCCGCGTGACTCGAATCGCCATCCTTCCTTTTCAGACCGAAGGTTGAGTGTCTCCGCCGTTGATCTAGATCTGGCTATCGAGGGTCAAATCGCGAGGGAGATGGAAGCGTGGGGTTTCTATCCTCACACTACAAATCGTTTTCCACTACTACAAATGATATCGATTTAGCTTTGATCAGGGCCCGCGCTTTGTCCGCGGTCTCAGTCAAGTCGAGGATATCGAAGGATGAGAAGGAGCGAGCATGAGACTCGGTAGGGAGATGATAATGAACGGAAGGGAGAAGAGGATGAGGGGAAAGAAAGCGTCACGTGGTAGAGCAAACAAACGAAGGGGGGGGGGGAAGAGAGAACCGGTTTCCCGGTTCTTCTGACATCTTCCGAGATCTTCTCGGCCTTCTTCCTCCCCCCTCTTTTCCTCCCAGATCTTCCAATCTCTTCTCTCAACTTCCAACCACTTCTTCCGCTCTCTTCTCCCTCCCTCTGTCTGCCCAGAGCGATGGATCCTCCGCTTCTCGTTCGTCTTCTCATCATTTCTGACGCTGTGTCCCAGTCGAATCCCTCTATACCCCCAGCCAAAGCACCGCCTTTTCGCGATGGCTTCAGACGGACTATAAGCCTATAGGAAATCCTTAACATCCATATAGTAGTCTCGGTGGATTCAAGACTCTCTGGAGCCAGGGAGTTGACCCCAGCAATACTCAGACTGACCCCCTAAATATCTTGCCTTGTCTCCTTTTCTTCACTACCCTTCCCCTTCCTTCGACCTTCAGTGCCCAGTGAGTGAAGACGATGTTTTGTGCTCGTTCGGAAGAGATCTTTCGAAGAATACCACCTACTGACAGATCTAATCTCCTGTCGTTTCGCTCACAGTGTAAGTAGTTTTGCACACCCAGTCTCTGACCCCAAAACTCTACATGACTGAATGTCGACTTCGGCCTCCTTCAATTTGGTTGTGACCACACAGACACCTCGACAACATGCAAGTCCTTATCGTCCTCACAATAGGATCCATGTCGACATCTAATGAGTTAAACCAATCTCTTGTCCCTGTGTCCTTAACCCCCTTTTCACATCCCTCCCCCCCAGGTCCCCTGCTCGCCCCCTTCGGAGCAAACGATCCGATACCAGAAACTCCATCACCTTCGCTAGCATCTGTGACTCAGCCCAATCGAAACGTTCTTCCACCATCCGTGTGCGCGAGCGCTCATTCGCGACCACCACCGCCAGCCTCCCGAGATACGTCCGACATTACACTTGCGACCCTCGCAACGGACCATGACTCGATACTGTACTACCCTGCAGCACAACCTCCTCAGCAGAGTGCGAGTATGAATTTGATGGAGGAACTCGAGCCCGTGCCGGAAGGATGGTCCGGTCCACATCAGCCAGGAAGTCTTCAGGTCACCATCAATGACCACTATCCGTCGAGGAGACCAGACACTTCCAAGCAGGAAAAGACTCATCAAGATCTCCTGGAGATTCACCACCCGCCCCAGTTTGATGAGATGGATCGTACAAGCGGTCCAGTAAGCGTCGTCTTTATTTGCACGATATTTCTGCTCCTCAACTCTAAACTCATAACCTCGTGAAACATGAACCCCATTCTCAGAATTCATATCGCAATCAAGATCGACCATACTCCCAACATTCGTACGACCAACAGTTATCTTTCGCCGACTCGAGTTCTCGACCATCATCTTCGCATCAACCCACATTCAGTCACCAAACTTTCAGAGCGTCTACTGAGCGCTCATCTTCGAGTCGCGATGGTCCGCATATTCTTGATCTATCAAGAGTCCAGCCTACGTCCTCAGCTGACTTAGACCCGCCATATGATCCGAGTTCATCGACCAACGCGAGTGCCACACCAGGATCCATCATACGCTCTCCCCCACTGAATCTTCCAGCACTTCAAAGGCCTGAATTTCATCCCGATGGACGACATCCCTCAAACTACCATCAAGAGACGGTTACCAGGTCCCATGCTGTTCAATCCGCCTTCGACTCGTCATACAACCAGCCACGATGCAGTCCCGCCGAAACTGCGGCCGCATCAAGCTCACCGACAGATGCATCGACCTCTCGTACCCTGACTAGACCATACTCGACTGCACTCCCTTTCGCCAACAAGAATCCCCCAATCCACCCACAAACTCAACGGCAGCAACCTCCGCAGCTCCCCTATGGCGGCAGTCCGACAACGGACCTCGAAGACATGGTATTCCAACGACCTACTCCGGACGAGTACAGAGCTAGACTAGAAGCCATCAGGAATGTGGAATCTTCATCCTCGCGTCTCTTCAGCCAACCACCACTCGTTCCGATCGCTCCAACCTCGACGAATCGCATCGCCGTTCCTAGCTCGACTGTCCAACAGACCAAGGAGGCATTTGATAGTCAAGAGAGAGGATCACCGGAGGATGACTCAGGAGCGCAATCTGAGGGATCGGGACAGGTCACCGCTTTCATCAGCAAAGTTCGTACCTCGTCATTCCTACTTCCTTGACGTCAATTCACATACTAAAATCTGATTCGACTTCTCTGTTGCTCGCATCTAATGTACTAGCTTTGGCATCTATTGAATCACCCAGAATTTGCAGCATATATCCATTGGGATAGCGAAGGAGTTGCATTCTTGCTCCAGAATCCTAACGAGGTGAGACTGGACCGTCAGACTGGTCACATTTCATAGATCTTTCACATAACGCTCACGATGTCTCCTTCCCTGCCATCGGGTCGTCGTCATCCATCGGCTTATTTAGTTCGCTATCAACGGTGGGTTGTGCTCAGTCATCTCTACCTCGATATCCAATCCCTTTGGTCTGACTAACGATCTACCTATGTTCGGCACTGCTTCACTCTGTCCAGTCCTCCCTAGATTTTTCCGTCACTCCAACGTTGCCTCGTTTGTTCGACAGCTTAACATGTATTCTTTCCAGAGAGTTTCGACGTCTCAACTTCTTGTTCGTCACTCGTCCCATCCTGCATGCCATGCCATCGTATCATCTAGTGCGAAGTAGTTATAATCTTCGCAATCGACTGATACGAACGTCATCCCATCAAATCACTCGGAAAACAGGAAATGATGAATCCTCATACCCTTAACAACTCGAACGATTCCATTACCAACTTGACACCCAACGATCGTCTTCATCATTCAAGATCGGAATCGGATGACGAATCGAATTATCCTGAAGATATACGACTCAACTCGACTGAAGGAGCTCAAGGAATCTTGAGGCACAGTGAAGTCACGGCTTCAGGTGCGTAGACAAGATCTGTCGTCTCTTTGTCTGTTCTGATCAGTCGCAGCTCCAATCCTTTCGCTTCCTCGCGACAACAGGCTTCTCTCATCCATACTTTGTTCGAGATCGACCCGACTTACTGGTTAGAATCAAACCTCGCGGCGCTGCGACCAAAACAAAGGCGAGATCAAAGAAAGCATCGGCCACGATCAAGGAGGAGAAAAAGGTCCGGTCTTCGACGTCTTCTTCTTCCACTAGATCGGGTGGTGGAACATCCAAGAGAGGAAGGTGAAAGGGGTTGACCTCGAAATCACCTTCGACATCAGTTGGGGGGGTTTCTTTTTTCTTCTTCCCTCCATCATGTTTCTCGGTCTCTTCTTTTTCTTTCGAGATACGATCAACTTCTTGACTCGAGCCTTTTCTGTTTTCTCCAACTCTATACGGACTCTAAACCACTTGTGTTCTTTTCCTTCTCATCAAATCACCACTACCTACTTCCGCTTCATGTTGATTCCTTGCGCCGCATGGTTGCCTCCCAACTCATCTCTTTTGTCATCTTTTTTTTTTTTTCTTGCTTCATTTTGTTCCCTTTTTTTCTTTCTGAAAACTCCATTCACATGCTGTCAGATATGGTCCTGATCTTCTGAATCTAGTTCATCGAAAATCATCATCATCGAAACAAAAAAGACACTCTCAGCACATCGTCCAAATCATCGCCTTGTTTCTCTCATCCTGACCGATCCCGTTCCACCCCCGACGCCCTCTCAAAGTACCTCTCACAAGCTTCCAGCAAGCTCGGTTTTCTCCTGTCCTCTGGCATCGCTGAAACTGTTCGAAGGAATGCCTGTATATGAGAACCACACCGCAGTTGAAAATCCAGCTGTTAGCTCGACGCATACGCGTAGAGAAGCAAAGAGGTCCATCGGAGATCCTATAGTGATCGACAAAACGTACCTTGAGAACCTCGACGGTATTCTTCGCTAGCCGACCTTGTTGCCACATTTCCGTGATTTGTTGCACGTCGAGATCGGAGTCCTGCAATTGTGGTAGTAGGAAAATGGTAGATCAAAGCCGAATCGTAAATTGTTAAAGCCATCAGTCCGATTCTTCGCCCAATGTCCAGTTCGTGTTATAGCTTCTCGACAAATATAGATACGCACAGCTTTGGCTCTTTTGGAGGTGGTAGAGGACTCCCCATCAGGGGCCGATCGTTTCTTGTCAGGTACTTTGATGACATGGGAATGTGCTGTTGAGTCGGATTGAATCGAGGCTTTCCATTCTGTCATCAATCCTCCAGCTCTCTGTGTTCGATGTCAGAGACCCGTATCGGGAATCCACATACAATCGCGCGTTTGTTCGTTAGTCAGTGCTCTAGAGCTTCCTTTGATAAGACATGTGATGCGGTTGGACGGAAGGGGGGGGGGGGGGGGGGGAGGGATTGAGATGAATTGAGACGGACCTTGTTGATCTCCTCAAAAAGAGGTAGAGTCTTGTCTTCTACTTCCTCATTGATTTCTTCATCGAATGCCCAAGCCTCTAGGAAAGCGTAATGACGAGCGAGGACTGGAGGCGATTTGGATACAGAGAAGTGTCGATGCGGATTAGAGATTGAGATACGGTAAAGCTTCCGCTCAGGGGCCAGATGAATAGCAACGTCGGGTACCAGCATCGGCACCCACCTGGATTTGGGTGCATCGAGGGATTGTATGGATGCTTCGGTAAGAGCTTGTTGATCAGCTTCTGCATGATCTTCGTGTGTTCCAAAGCAGCTGCGTGGAAAGGGTTCATCAAAGGACATGCAGTCAAGGTTGTAAGACATCTGATGTGCACGACATCTTGGAGGCCTCCATCGACGCACCAGTCAGGACTGGATTCTTCTCGGCTTCTTGAATCTTAACCGGCGGTTCACGCATCTCGTCGATGTAAGGAAATGGTATCAGGTGGAATCCCGGTGGCTGATCTTGTCCGCCAGATTCCGTGAAAGTCTCCTCCTGTTGATACGGGCCCAGACACACCGTTGAGGGTTACTAATGTACAAGGTGAACGTAGAATATGAATGCTGTCAGAAAGTGGCGTACCTGCGGAACCATCGCACAAATTAGCATCGAGCTGCCTCGACGAAAGATGCATCGAGCGATACCGATTTTATTGGCGTTGAGGAGTGAGCGAAGTAAGGCAGTGAAAGTCCTAGTTGAGCCCATGTGTTGCTACAAGAAGGGGCGGAGGAACGTCATATAGACGTGCACAAAAGTTCTACGACAATGATATTGAAACTCACGCTGTCGTCGGGATGGATAAAATGTGCATGCTTGATGTTGTGTTCAAACTTGAGTGTGGAAGCATCTTGGAAGCCAAGAATTTTGATACCTGCAGTTAGGAGAGAAGAGAGAATCAATTCAGATCATGCAGAGGTAGCTCGGTATTCGGTACAAAGATCTGACGAGGTGAAATTTCTGACCTGGTCCAAGACCACAAGTACGAATCGCGTCGATTTCTGCCTTGGTGAAGGTAATCTACACCAGTCGATTATATAAGTCGAGGGATGGGTGAGTCTGGCGACTTCACTGCATAGGCGCCGGACGACAAACCTTCTTGCGTTCCTTTCTTGGCACGTGTGACTCGAAGCTTCCCACCTGATCCTTCTCTTCCTTGAAAGCCTGACGCTCGCCATCTTTTTCTCTGTCGTCGTCTGAATCATCCGGCAGCTGGTTGATCCTGGCTCGAGCGGCCGGAATCGGATTAGAGACGGACGTTACGCCAGGTATGGTGGTAAAGTCAAAGGCAAGTCGCAGTTGGGAGGGAGAGAATGGGGTCTTGGCCTGAAGGGCAGGAAGAGAAAACCCGATTTCAACGTCTGGTTTTGCTGCGCGTAGAAGAACAACGTGATATTCAGGCGAACCGAGAGATCAGTCGAATCGAACCATTCGGTATCAGCAATGGCTTCTACCGGTTCATGGCCTCCGTTGTAGAAGTATTTAGCAGCGGATCGTTTCTGTTCGGTGACAAGGCCGTATCTAAGACGTTCAAGTGAGTATGCATGCTGAATCAAAGGTAGGTCGACAGGATAGACGAGACTTACCCCTTGACGCCAATCGTCAACCCCCCTGTCAGCTCAAGATCCACCGCCCAAAGAGCTCTCTTTGGCCTTTGTCTGACAAGCATACTATTGAGGATCTCATCGAACCTAACCAGTCCACATGCAGCTGGAATATGGTCGAGTCTCAAGTCCGGGTGAGACTGGGAGCTTTCAGGGGGCGAATCTAGATCAAGGCTGAGTATTTCCTGTGTTTTTATTATGATTATTTAGATGGATCAATTTTCGGATGAGTGGAAGACCAGGCGGAGGTGCCTCGCGGAACTTGACGTGCCTTCCAGTAGATTGTCTCGTCGAATCGTTTTGATTCAGAGTACATGAAGAATGGAACGATGGATACCCCTAGATCGGACAAATCCTACATAGACCATGATCAGCTACTGGGGAGCACGAGTTCCCACTCGATGCCGCAGCATAACAAGTAAGAAAGACTTACCTTGAGCTTGGTTTTCATCGCCTTCTTACCTATGACGGTTGCTTTGGGGCTGGTGTCTCTCGACGTCGGGTCGTCGTCGTCGGTGATGAGAAATACTCGTCTTGTGCCGGTTTTGACGGTTCTGAATCGTTGAAAACAGCCGTGTAAGCTTGGGTGACCGTTTTCTTGTCAAAGGATCGAGAGGGACTTACGCGACTCGAAATTCGAGACAAGCCCTGGCCAGAAGGTCAGGATACGAAATAGCTTTGGTATCCTTTTCCAACGGCGGAAATTGAGACCTGAGGGTCGAAGGATCTGCCGCTGCACCTGAAGTAAGAGAACCAAGTCGGTAAATCAGCTTTGGCTATTGATGGAAGGAGATCATCGTCCCGACGAACCCTCGACGATGTCCTTCAGGTCTTTTATTCTTTCGATGCTCAGCGATTCGATAGAGTGGATGAAGTGAACGCCCTCGCCGACAGTGCTTGTACTTCCATCCATCGGACGTGACTATCGTTTGACGCGTCGAAAACAGGGAGAGGAAGGCGTAGTCAGCGCGTCACTCGTCGATCTCGAGAGCGCGGTGCTTACAGTGTTATAGATCATGATTCCCATGGTATCTCCTGGTGTTTGTAGCGCCTTCTTTCTCTCGAGCATCATTGCAGACTTGAGGGCGAGACTGAAGTATGATACCATCATATCGGGTTCATCCTCATCTGGCCGTAGCTCGTGCATCGACTCGGAAGCATCGATGCAAACCAGGATGGCGTCTTTTGCAGCGTTCGTGAACTAAAGAGGTCGTTGGTCCGGGCGGAACAAAGGGTACGTTATGAGCTTCACAGTCGGATCAGAAGGTCCGAGCGAGAGAGGGTGAAGAGATTAAGAGGACGGACATCTTGTAGCTCTTCGTCCTCTTCTTCGTCATCCCAAGTGTAGTCGTTGCGTGGATATGGCGGCATGTATGTTGGACGAGGAAGTAGAGGTCGTAGTCGACGCTCTCGCTCTCAGCCGACCGGGAACCAGCCGGGCTACAATTCCTGCTCTTCGCTCCACGTGGGGGAAATTCGAGACGATGCTAGAGGAGACGGAAGGCATCTACCCAGAATCGGCTGCAGACTGGGAGAAGGAAAATAAGACATAAGAATTCGTATCCGAGCCCTTTGACCCTATCCTCCCACTCCCGTCCTGGATCCCCTCAACCACGATCTCCTACATCCGCCGTCTCACTTCTCTTCCGTTCACTACCCATCCTGGCGTCTTCAAATTCCTTCTCGAGGCAAACTCGAGCCTCTGTCTTATCCGAATCCACCAACCAACGTCCGATCTCCACCATCTCGACGACTTCAACCGGTTCGGCCTCGAATCATCGTCGGGAGCCGGCCTTTGTCGTCGGGACCTCGCTCGAAAGTCCTCAGCAGCGTCACCGTCGCAAGCGTGATTCTCGAGGTATCCTCTCGGCGAGATCTGCCTCTGGCTTCGAGGAACTCCTCAAAGGGGACGAAACTATTCACCTTAATGGCATGAGCAGCGGTTCGAGCGTCGAGTCGGTCGATGAGGACGACAACGACGACGAGCCTGGTTTTAAGAGGGGTAGCAGAGCCCTTGCTCTGGGTATCGACGACGAGCTGCTAGAGGAAGAGGAGGAAGATGACGACGACGAGGGTCGGGCTCGATCGAAGAGCAGCAACAGCATCATCAGCAGCTTCACCAACGTCCGACGCTCGCCCAACTTTTCATCTCCTCCACGGCGCTCCTCAGATGGACACTCAACGGCTCGAACCCCGTCTGTCAGAAAACCGTCCAGCCCACAACCTCCTTCCTCGTTTCAACAAGGTATTTCGGGCACTGCCGCCATTCATTCCTCCCCTCGTCCGTCGGGTTCTGGTGGTTCGAATCGACAACGCGTACCTTCCGCAGAGACAGTTCACTCCATCACTCCTCGGATTCGGCAGGGTTCCACGTTCTCCACGTCGACAAACGAGTCACAGAATCAGAGCACGCGACCAGGCAACGTTCCTGGTACACCAGGGGTTCTCCCTCCGACTCCAGGTCATGAGGCCCCTCTTGTCACGCAGATCCGAGGGAAGAGCTATCCTCTTGGAGATGAAGTCTTCTCTCCTCATGCCAGTACCTCGACTTCAGACAAACGGCAGTCGTTCATCAGACCGGGAGGAACGGCTACGAGCCCGGACATCGCCACCATCGTGAGTAAGAGCCCGGAGGCGCTGATTTGCACCAACTCTACTTGGAGATAAACGTTTATAAATTTATGTCATCGGTTAGGTACGACAGCAAAAGGAAGCACGAGCAGCTGCCGCGACTCTTGCGAGCAAGTCCCTCTCTTCCCCACACTTTCCTCTTCAGCCCGTCCGCTCTCATTCGAGTAATCCACCAATCTCGTCGTCCGATAGAGTTCAAGGCTCTGTGTCGATCGATGGAGGTTGGGAAGGTGTGGGCATGTCTGCCAGGAGTGCGACGATGGGTAGAAATAGCACCGCTAGTGGACCGACGAACGGATCAACCTCGATGGGGGATCGTTCAAAGGTTCGCTCTTGAATGAATCTGGTGGCTTGACAATTCCGAGACTTGGTCTGAAGTAATCAATTCTCTTCCCTTAGACAATGCGATCCAAAGCAAAGACGGTCTTCAACATGATGTTCCATTCGCCATCATCCCGTGGTCCTCGTCAATATCCATCATCATCTGAACTCCATTCTCAAGCCTCTTCGACTTCAATCTCCTCATCACCTTCACGTGCCCGTCAGCCGAGTACTTCTTCGATCAAATCCACTCACGCTCCTTCCATCACTCATGCTTCGGCTCAGTCTCAAGCTCAACATCCGCTTCCTTCGTCAGATCCTCCAGGGTTGCCTTTCGCCGCCGACTATTCGATACCCTCTGGCACTGACTCTCCCACGAAAACGCCCCGGGCTGTTCCTGAACGAAGCATCACCGCCCCCGTCGTCCCTTCAGCCGGTACCTCACCGAAGATAGGCGAGTCACGGTCCCCTCGTCTCGAACCGACCGCGATGGCCCGGAATCGAAGTTTGTCATTCAGCGGGTTGAGCGGGACAACGAGATGGGAGAACGACGTCGAGGGTCTGTTCGATGGGATTTTGCAAGATGGTTCGGGAGATGGGCGAGGTCTCATAAGTCTGAGCGGCCCCTCACCAAAAAAGAGATCGCAGACTGAGAGCCAGATCGACTGGTCGGGTGTCCAGGATGGCTCGATAGAGAGAGGGCTGATTGGTCTAGCGCTGGGTGATGTGTTCGTGCCATCGAGGGAAAAGGATACATCGGCACTCGCTCAAAATGCTTCCTCGATCAAGCCATTACACCGAAATGAAACCATCTCTCAAGAATCGTCTCCCAATACTACCTATGAGTCCTTTTCTGCCACTAGACATTCTTCCCCTCCTGGTTCCTCGACTTCGGCCTCTTTCCCGTCGCCTACTATACCAACTCGAAGTTCTTCGCGCACGCCTCACTCATCGGCACCACCTAGGTTCCCTGACCGCTCAAATCTTTCTATTAACGAACCATCTTCCAGCAATACTGCATCTCCAACCCAAAGTTTGGCCTCCTTTCACTCTGCTCTGGCTCAGTCCACAGTCCATCATCCATCCCTCGCCATTTCCACCAACACTAACAACGTCCTCGCCTCTGGTGAGCCTACCCCGACGGACCAATATACCTTCAACCAGACTATCCGACTTGTTCCTTCCTCACCTCCCGGTACCACTCCACCGCACTCGTATCCTCCAACACTTTCGACACCCATCAAGAGCCCCACACACTCTCTCACACCTCTCGCTTTGACGCGTGGTCATGGCGTAAACAACGAGTTGCCTGGGTTGGGGTTGAGTCTTGAGCTCGAGGAAAACCAGGTCGACGAGAAGGTCTCGTCTGAGGAATCAGCTACAGACGAAGAGAAGGGGAAGGAGATTTGCAGGATGATTCTGGAGGGCGATCAGACTTGCAAATGGGTGAGAGAAGGAAGAGTAGCGGAATTTGTTGGCGGATAGTAAGTTTTCGTGACTCGAGGCTCGATACATGTCAGAGTCAGCTATCCTGATCAGTGCACTTTCTTTTACCCATCTACCCCTTTAGCGGGACTGTTAACTGTATCGCAAGACGCTATTACTTCCAATCGTTCGACTTCACTGGCTTAGGTCTCGATCAGGCCATGCGGTACGTCGAGTTTTGGACGGCTCGTCCAATAACCTTGCAAGGCTGACAGTTCATGTCGCTCTCTAGATACCTTACCACCAAGCTCTACTTTGTCGGTGAAACTCAGCAGATGGATCGAATCCTTGAAAGCTTTGCTCAGCGCTGGGTCGAATGTAACCCACTGAACCTCTACGGAAATGCAGGTAAAGCTGATCGACGCTTCATCGTACAATGCCTTCGTCAGCTCAGAAACTGATTGTCATCACCCGGTGTTTGAATCATCTCATCAGGCGTCGTCCACGTCCTTATCTACGCTGTCTTGATGCTCAACACCGATCTCCACATCTCGACCGAACCCAGCAAGATGACGAGATCAGCCTTTTCCAAGAACATTGTCCAATGCATACAGGAAAACACCCAGCTCGATTCTTCAACGCCAGATCTCGTCACTGACGACGGCACCTCGAGCCAACGTGGATCCGACGCCAATCAAGATCAGCAGCAGCCTGAACCAAGTAGAATTTCCATCAGTTCAAGGCTCGGTGGTCGTACGAGAAGCGGAAGTCTGGTCGGAAGCACGAGGGAGAAAGCGAACGGGTCGTTGACGAACCTGCTTGCTTCCCAGTTCAACCAGGGAGGTACTTCGGTCGTTAACGGTGTTCACTCGCCAGATGTCGAGATCGGTGAGGGGACTGGGAGCATTCGACCGAGAGCGAGCCGATTCGGATCGTCGACGACGACACTACCACCGATGATCTTTTCGAAAGCTTGGAACGTCGAGTTGGAGGCCACATTAAAGGTAGGATGACCTTTGATGCAAGCTTCCATTCCCTATACGATCACAATACTGATCGAATTCCCTTTGATTCATCAGGAGATGTACGCTTCCGTCAAGAACGATCCGATCATCAACACAAGCGTCACTTCTCCGAGCAGTCTCTCGTCACCAGCTCCCCCTCGACCCTCCATCAGTCTAACACCACCTCCAGGCGGATCCATGTCGCGTGGCAAGTCGATCAGAACACACAGTCAAGCGACACTCAATTCACTCAAGCGAGGTAGCGTCAGAGGAGCGATGGTAGGCTGGGGAGGTGGATCTGGAAGCACGCTGAGCTTTGACGCAGGCACACTTGGTCGGTCGAGTAGTCCTACGCCTAGCTACGCGACGTCAATGACTTCCGTGAGTCCCAATGTCTCCTCGAATCTCGCAAGACTCCCCCCATTCTCCGAGATCTGACGTCTTTCCTTGTTTCGTATTCGCTGACAACTGTAGGAATACCAGCAGTCCAACTCGGAAATGTACGGCCTTCCAGCGGCCATGGGATTCGCCTCCAATCTCTCCCACACCATCATCCGCGAGAACGATGGCGAAGGATCGATTCGATCAGTCCAATCTTGTTCGACAATCGAGGACATCACCGACGAAGAGCTTGCACTCGAGGGTCCACCTTGGGCCAAGGAGGGTATGATCTCCAGGAAACATTATGTCGACCCGACCGGGAAAAGAGCAAAGGACAAGGCGTGGAAGAGCCTGTTTGCCGTCGTCCAAAAGGGAAACCTAAGGATGTTTGTATTTGGGGAGAGCGGGTCGAGCAGATCTGGTCCCACCACCGTCGGTGGTGGTAATTGGATGGTGAGAAGCTTTTATTCTTCTACTGCTTCGCTTTATCGAGACCCTACCCTTGCCTCGCTTGCTTGTCCCTGAATTTATCTGACTTGCGAGTTGTGGATTGATACATTTCGCTCTACTTAGCAAAATGCTAGCACGAAAGAAGAAATTTCCCTCGCCCACGTCGTCGTCTCGCCTCTCCCTTCCGGCTACAATCGATCTCGGCCTCACGTATTCGACCTCACCCTGCCCGACGGGTCGAAGACCTACGTGCAGGTCGGAACTGATTCTCTACTCGAGGAGTGGACCTCGACGTGTAATTACTGGGCTGCTCGGACGTCTAAAGAACCTCTCACCGGTGGAGTCTCCAACATGGATTACGGCTGGGGGCGACCTCACTTCGGGGGAGGAGACGATCACGGAAGAAGAACCTCAACCGCCACCCATGACTCAACCATCACGACCGGAGCAGGTGAGGAAACCATCACTGCTCGTCGTAAACGGACGACATCGACAACGAGTACTCGATCCGCAGCGGAATTCAACTCTTTCGTCAATGAATGGAAGCCACCTCAGCACTCGACGATTCACAGCACGTTTGACGAAGAGACTCAGTTCACCGCGCTCAAAGCGTACAGGGTTAAGCTCGAGGACGAAAAGGATGAACACATTTCTTGTAGCGATGGCCTGGTAAGGGAGAGCTTTCACTTTCTATCGGAGCCTATGATGAGATTTCGTCCATGGTCCAAAAAAAAAAAAAAACGAAACCCAAAAAATAACAACGACCAACGTTTGATCCCTTCTCCATCCTGTCCTAACCCTTCTTTTACAGGTCCCCCTTCGTCATCCAAACGGTCCTAAAGCTCATGAAAACTACAATCGAAAGCTCAAGTTCCTCGAATCTGAACTTCGAAAGTATACGACCTACATCGACGCCCTTCAGTCGGCCATCAATCGAAGGATGACCCTTCGAGGGGACCGGGCGCTCGAAAGGACGCTCAAGAGGGCAGATCGGGCGCTTGAGGGTAGTGGTGGGAGGATGTCAAGGGAGGGTACGGAAGGAACTCTGGCTGAGGAGGAGGATGATGTTGATGATGGTAGATGATTCGAGGACGACGATCAGAGTGGATGGGTGGGAGATGAGGGCGTGAGGAGTTTTTTTTTTCAGTTTTAATATTTTTTTTAAATTTTTCTTCTTCTTCTCCGCTTCTGGTGTCTTTCTTCGTTTCCCATCCCTGGTTTTTTTTTTCCCTCTCTTGCTCTTCCTTGTCTGGTTACTTTCTATCCTACTTTGTTCTGGCTTCTTAGCTTCTCGCCTTTCTCTTCCCGCCCCCTCTTCCCTTCTCTCATTGTAATCGATCCCTCTGAAATGTTCTTCTGACGAGACCACGTGATTTTGAAGAAGCGGAAGAAACTTGATTTGTAGTCTTGGATGGGTTTTCTTCTTCTTTTTTTTTCTTCTTTTTTTTTCTTCTTTCTTTCTCGATGCGCTTCGAATGCGAACAACAGTTGTCTCTATTTCGTATCAGTCCCACTTGTGCTGACAGATGTCGTCCCTCCCCCCTCCCCCTTTCCCCCCTTTCCCCCTCCAAAAGAAAAAAAAAGAGTACTTGTTTTGCTCTCAAGCGCTCCCCGTGAGGTCCTCCTCATCTTCGACCTCATCTTCCCAATCCTCCTCTTCTTCGTCCCTCAACCCAACGCTCAGATCCTCCCTCGCGTCGATCCAAGCGAGTTTGACGTCCTTCTTGATCCTAGGGAGATACCTCATCCTACCCGAGTCCGACAATCTTGGTGCTTCGAGATCGCCAAACGTGGTGAAGAGAGAGGTCGTTGAGAGAGAGAGACAGGAGATTGGGATTTGAGGGGCGATGGGAAGGGATGGAATGAGTGGGTAAGGAGAAGAGGGAGAGGAAGAGGAGGTGGTGGTGGTGGTAAGGAGAGGGTTGGAAGATGGGTAAGTCGTGGTGGAGGGTGAGGGGAGTGGTAGAATAACGACGTGATCACTGGAGATGATTGGGACAAGGTGATGTTGGATTGGGGGGGGGTTAAAAAAGATTGATTGATTGAGTCATTAATGATAGTATTAGCATATAGTCATCGAAACTCGAACTCAAAGAAGAGCCAAGGAAGAGTGCGAAATGAAAGCAAGAAAGAAGAGACAACGTACATGGCAAGGTAAGCCGCTCTACCATCTTTCACACTCAACCAATTTAATTTCTCCCTTCTTGACCTTGGACCGAAATCATCCAAACCGACGACGATGAAGACACTCGTCGTCCTCTCGTAGACCTCTCTTCTCTTCTCGATCGAAGCGTTGCGAGAATCGATGACGGCTTTGAAATCCGAGCAGACGAGGAGTTTATCTTTCTTTGAGATCGCTACTAGGTAAGGACCGTCGATATGACAAGCTTGCCATTCCCCTCCTTCGTGTTCATCCTGATCGTCTTGATCGGAATCATCCGAGTTCGAGGAAGAGAGGGAGTTGGAAGAGGTTGGTTGACCGGTTGAAGCTGATCTGGTGGCTGAAAATTTGGAGCTGAGTTTGATTTTACCCAATGATTTCAACTCTGCGGTCGACATTGGGCAAGGATTGGTTTCGTTCTCGATTGGTCGTTGGATGAGGTAATGATGTAACGAGGATTCTCCATTCTTCCTCTCCTCTTCCTCTTTCTCCTCCTCCTCCTCTCCCGTTAACGTTATCGTAGACTGATTGGTGGTTTGGGTCGACAACGACGAAGGAGGAGGAGGGAAACAAGCTAGTTCTTCTCCATCCATTGGATCGTAAACTCTGATTGAATCTCCATGACAGAGGACTAGAGCTTGATCTGATTTGTCGAGGTAACCGATGGCACCGGCTTGATGAGTGAGCGTTCGAAGATGAATTGGAGAAGATGTAAGGGATAGGCCATAGTAAGTTGTCGTTCCGATTTGGGAGACGATCGCGAGAGTCCTGGAAGTTTCCGTTCATGTCGCCAGAACAAAATAAAAAAGTTACTTTCCGAACAGGTTCGATCTGGCAGAGTGAACAGAAGCTAATGACTTCCTTGTAGACTTACCCAGCCTTTAAATGGAAACCTCTCATGCCTTCTACCGAAGGGACCATTCCGATTCGAGTAAAGTGACCTTTTAAAGGTGATGATGAACCGGGAGGTTGAGGCACAAGGGTTGAAAGACCCCAAACCTCCAGTTCGTCTGTACTTCGATCGAACACCATGATACCTTGATCGTACTCGAGATGAGCGTACGGTCGGATCCGTTCGTCGGCGCTCTGGCGTTTGAGACGGGAATCAGAATAGTTCAGGTGAGATCACGGTTTGATCCAAAGATCATCTTTTTTTTTTTTCCTTGAGGTTTGAGCCAAATGCAGGAGTATGAAGGATAATCAGGAGAACGAAAAAAAACTTTTAAAAAAAACTCACGACCCTCAATCTCCAAAGTTGTTCCTTGGACTGGATGTCTTGAACGACGATTGAACCCGTATGGGTTGTAGTGATGAGGATGCCAACTTTGAGGTCGACCTTGATCCTCCAGACCATTTCGTCGGAAGAAAAGACTTTGACTTGATAAGCATCTGGGTTGGCGGCATTCCTAGCGATTAACGTCTGTCGACGACCTCGAGGAGTGGAGATTGTCAGGAATTTGGCAAGTCGTGAAGAGGGATGAAGAGAGCGAGCAGGGGGGATGGGGGTGGGATGATGAGAGGAAAGCACCATCGTACGAATCAGAAGATAAGCCCCAAAGACAAAGGAAGAGATTTCATCCACCCACAAAGTTCTTTCCATCCTTCAACACCTTCCCAGTCCTTGAAGTCGATCGATTCTACCCTCAACTTTTCACTTTCAATCCTTCCCTCAATCGTTTCAGTCTTACCCCCTTGACCGATCGAGGTATCAGCTCCAATGAGTCGAGAAAAGATGAGATCCTCGTGTGAATCAATCAACGTCGACCATGCCTTTGAGACCCTCATGAATCTCGTCAGGCATCCTAACGGGAGTTGGAGCGCGATCCTGAGGGAGAGTTCGATCGGGAGGTACGATAGTGGGTCGGGCATTTGGCAGTGGATGAGGTGAGGGGAGGACGGTTTAGTGTCAGTTTGGGATTTCCAGACGGCGGCGAAACGACAAAATCACGATGATGTAACCCTCCCAAACAATAACTTCCCAGCAAATGTTTTTCCCTCCCTCAACTTTAGAGGAAGAGAGAGAGAGACCGAGACCGAGAGGTTCTTCACAATTCATCTATCTCTCCGTTCCCCTCTAAGAAAAGAAGGACAAATATCTTCAAATCGCCCTTCTCCATCGATTCTACTTTTCATCTATCTCCTCTTCCCTCCCCCCCTTGTTCTTCTTGACTCCATCTCAGCTGCTACTTGATCCGCTACTTCTTTCTTGCCCTTTCTCCACTTGCCAACCTTAGCGAAGCTGTACGTCAATGATTTGAGTGGACCAGCGGTGATGATTCCCTTGATGCTTTGTAACAAAGCAGGTCGACGAGTGATGTTGGATGTGTCTTGATTCAAACCAAGATTGAGGATCGTCAACGACACCATCCATCAGGATCGAGGCAAGGTCATGAGGAGTGAAGGGTCACAGAGGGAAAGGATAAAAGGGAAGGAAGAAAAAACAAAAGTGGTTAAAACTCAACGGATCATCAATTGTTTCCCTAACGATGCCTCCCCAGCTATTCTGACCCAGAGTTTCTCCTCTTCTTCCTCAGAATTATCATCCCTGTTGACGTTGGGTGCATAGTGAGCTCGGATGGCTGCTTTTAACTTCTTGGGCAATTTCCGGGCGAGTTGAGCTCGATGGATGGCAGATGGGTCTTGCTGAATGATGATTATTTTGTCAAGTTTATTTATTTATTTAAATGTGTTGCAAGCAATGCAAAGTAAAGAGGAAAACGAGAAGCCGGAGGAAAAAAAGGGGGGGGGGGGGGGGGGGGG
>BCKM01000004.1:422168-440352 GCA_039545415.1 Udeniomyces megalosporus | reverse complement strand
GGGGGGGGGAGAAAAGCACAAGGGAAAGATGAAAGACATTCAGTTCATCAACAGTCCTTGACCAGGCAAGTCCTTCTCCTTCTTCAGAAACTCCCCTTCAAAAAAAAAAAAAGAAAAAAGCGAGGATCCTTTAGAGCCAAACTCACATGAAGTTTCCCACCAGGTGAATCAACGACTGCCAATCCATCGAGTCCCGATAAGAGTCTCCCGTAGATTCCCTTGAACCGTTCCATTTGAGCATCGACGATGTTGAGCACCTTTCTTGGATTCTCTCCTCCGGGAACTGACATTCTTGGATCTCCTGGTGGAGGAAGGAACGAGGAAGGGTAAGACCAAAGACGAAGACTGCTACTCTCCAAGGCCCTCGTTTCAACTAACCAGCATAACTAAGACCAGCAATCCTCTCGTAGAGTTCCTTCTCGGTAAAAGTCTCGGGAAGAGTGAGAAGGGCTACTCTGAGGGCTGAGGTGAGGTTGACTTGATTCGCTAGTTTCACTCTTGGATCATCTCGAAGGATTCGAATCTGTTCCGTATGTCCACGATTCGTTCCATTCACAATTCAAGGATCAAAGGTTTGGTATCAGCGAATCAGAAGATGGCCGGTTTTTTTTCCCCCTAATCTCTCAACACCACAAACGCTGACAGAAAAGGAAACAGAAAAGGAAAGGAAAGAACCCAAAGGACTCGAGGGGTGCAAGAGGAAGAAAGAAAGCACAAGAATCAAGTACGTACGGGTTTGTGCATTCGACCCGAGATGTAGAGCGTTTGCCACTCGATGAGGTCTTTGCAAAGTGTGTCTACGCTGATGACACCGTACTTGATGGTCTGAGAGAGGAAGAGAGAGGGGGGGGGGRGGGGGGGACCATCAATACCCTTTGTCCTAAGGCTCCTTCCTTGTCTCCAAACACACACGCACACATCCCAAGCATCGACGCTCAGGCTATGTTCAAAAACAAGAGACTACAAAGGGAGAGGAGACAAAGAGACGGTGTCCCATGAAGAACTTGAACAGAAATCACTCACTCTTCCTTGAACTTCACAAAACGCATTGAACCAAACGCCCGCACCCAGTGTATCCTGTAACCAAGCTACAGCTGAACTTCCCAGCCATCGCATGTAAATCGGGTAGTGATCCGGGTTTTGTGAGAGATTGATTGAGTGGAAATGAGCGGGATGAGTGGTAGCGAAGATGAAGTCCAACATAGGTTGATCGTTTGAGCTCTTGGATGTCGATGAAGGAGAGGAGGAGATGTGACTTTTGATGGTGAGATCGCTATCACTCGTCATCATATCGTTGATGATAGCGTTTGGAACTTGATTCGAAGCGGAAGGGTTGATCATCTTATTTCCTCCCCCCTTCTCTCCCTCTGAACCTTGTCCCCTCTTCTCGTTTTGCTGCGTCTGATCATATCCCTTCTGAGGGTAAATCCCGGATCCATAAGCGAAAGCGTATCGGACGGGTGCACGGAAATGAGCTAGGGTCGATTGGAGAGTCTCTAGGGTTTGATCCGAGATGGGGACGAGTTGATTTTGACCGAAATCTGGGGGAAGAGGAGGGTGATACTGGGGCTGTTTATGGAGCGGGTTGAGAAGTCTTGGTTTGGCCACTGGACGTGGTGATTGAGGTGTTGAGGACTTGTTGTGAGGTGAAGTTGACGAGGATGTGATCTCGCTCGGCGGACTATTGTGGGTAGAGTTGTGGCGTAGCTGGATGGCGAGGGGTGGACTGGTCCTCAGTCTGACTGTGGAGGTCACGCGAGTTGATCTTGCGATGATGGACATGGCGCTTCGAGGGCAGATGAGGGCAAAGGGCAAAGAGATGGACGGACTCTCCCTTTCTTTCGGAATTCGGCCGGGTCCCTTCCCGACCTAGGCGGTCTAGGTTTACTTAACGTCGACTTGATCAATCATCCTATTCAACATGAAACCCATCAATAACCACAACTCAGAACTCTCCAGCTGGTGCCTTTGCCGCCTTCTCTGCCGGAGGTGTAGGGATCGATCCTCCGTCATGAGCGTCCGCGTCGAATAAAGTCTTGCCAGCCCCTCCCCCGACAGGATAACCAGACGTCGTCGTCGACGACCCGTGGGCCGGGAATGTTTTGGGCTGAGTCTGACTTCCTGGAATGGATGTATGGGAAAGACCATCAGCAGAGGGGATGTAGGCCTCTGAAGGAACGTTGGATTCGTCGATCCCTTCCGCCGCTTCGATCACTTCGTACATGCCTGCAAGGCGCATGACGAAGAGAGTGACGGTACAAGTCGGTTTCAGCATCTTCACTTGCAACATCAACGTAGGCACATGGGCAGCATGTAATGAGAAACGAAAAGCACGAACGAGAAGCAATTTCTGGTGCGGGCACACGTCCCGAGAGGATGTCCTTTGCAGGCACGGCGGATCCATAAAACTCTACGGACAATTCACAAAACAGCTACGATCAACACTTCGTCACAAGCTGACATTGGAGAGAATTCAAACCAAGACTGACCCTTGTTGGCGTCTTTCCTCTCAATCAGGATGGTTCCCTCGAGCGACATTCCGGCGAAGAGACCTTTGGATTTACTGTACGAGAACATGGCTGCCGGACTAGCCAGAGCAGCTTGAACTGACCCACCAGTGCCGATCGGGCCAGCACTGGCCGACACATTTCCTAAGAATGAAGATTCACGCAAGTGAGCCAGGACCGAGGGTATAGTAGCGAAGATGGTGCGTCGATCGACCACACACCTCCAATCGTCACGTTCCCACCAAAGGTAAAGGCTCGAACGGCTTCCTCGCTGTTGAGCACAACGACGAAATCGGTGATGTCTGCTCCGACTTGGATCCCCCAACCGACACCTCCAGTGGCGATGAGAGACGGTGCGGACCAGGATCCATCGGGTAGACGAGAGATGACGAGTCCGGTACCTGGAGCGGTTGCGGGCGTTGGATGGTAGATGTCAGTGCTACGGTCAATGAAGAAGCGGGATTGGTTGGCAGCGAAGACAGGGAAGGAGACGAACCTCCTCTACCGCTGAAGATGAAGCCGGCTTTGAAGACGGTGAAGATGGCGAGACCCTTTGCGTTGAGGAGGACGGCTTTCGGGATAGCTAGGTGATCGGATTGAAGGATTCGGGATTGCGGTGAATGGACGGTAACTGACTCTGGCTGTTATCTGATGGTACGACTCACCATTGAGGGCAGACTGAGGCTGATGGGGATCAGCGAGGAAAGCTCTGAGGATGTTTGATGCCTTGTCGCATTCGCCAGTGAGAGAGAAGCTCTGCTTCATGGTACCTGCCTGAGCACCGAGGATGGTACCACTATCAGCGAGAAAGGTGGAGGTCTGGTTGATTGATTGCTTGGCTGATGCTTGAACTTTATTCCAGAATGACATGGTCCGTTATCTTGCTTGGGTGAGGGTTGAGATGGATGTATGCTCTGTACATGCTACCGAATCAATCGCGAATCCCGGACCTCCCCTCCCTTCCCGCAGTATCGTTGATGTCCCTCCCGTCGATCAACCATCATCAAATTCGAACCCCCACCCTCGTCTCATTCGATCAGAGCATCGCCCTCGTCCAGTCCAGATATACCACCACCCAAACACAATAAGTCATCATGCGAGATCCAGACCCAGCACCTCCCTCCCTCCCGCCTATCGATTCACAACTCTCCCCGATTTCCCCCTCGACCTGGTTCCCACCTCGCTCGCCTCACCCTCCCTCAAGCCCCCATCACAAATCACGCGATTCATCACCTCAACCATCTAGTCTGAACCAACATCATCAAACGCTACCACAGTGAGGCACGAATAATCTTGCTTTCGTTTCCCCCTCCCTTCATGCTCATCTGACTGCCCTCGCACAATCCATTCCTAGTCACCGTTCGACCACTTCCGTCGTTCCCAACATGATACCAAGCCCCACCTCCGCTCATCCGTCCGAGCCCGGATATCCTCGACATTCCTTCGAGATCCGAGGAAGGACCGTCTCCGCTCTCGCTTCTCCCTCCTCAACCAGAGTCCCAGCTTCTCAGCAGCAACAGCAGCAGACTCAGAGTCCATCCAGGATGAAAGCTTCCCTCTCAAAAAGGCTGTCGCTCATGTCGTATCTCCCATCTTCGTCCAACTCCAAGGACAGAGCCCTTCAAGAATCCCTGACTTCGCCTGTCGACTCCAGTCCCATCGCATCTTCACCTTCTTCTCGTCTCACCCCTTCATCATCATCACATGCACATTCTAACTCGCTGTCTTCCTTCCTGTCGCCTACTTCACGAATCAGTCCAACCTCTCCACAAACCCAGCCATCGTCTCAACCCCTCATTCTCTCTCAACCTTCCTTCACTTCGGCTCGACACAATACCGATCCCACATTTGGTGGAAAATCTACTCAGCAGCAGCAGCAGCAGCATGCTCAATCGTTCGTACCTACCATGAAAGACCCCGCAGCTTTGAACAGATCACGTACCCTCGCTCGTCAAATGCTTGGACCTGCCGCTCAACCTCGTACCCTCCCTACTCAGCAGTCACAACGATATCAGCAGCAAGCCCCTCAAGTTCAATCTTCTCAGCATCATCAGCATCATCAACAAGATCAACAGCATCGGCTTCAATCTCCTCAAGAGCGTCCGAACGAGCCATCCCCTCATGCTTCTCCAAGGCAACCGCATTTGGGCGATCGTGTTCCAAGACCGAATGACAACACGGCAGTTGGATATCGGGCAATATCTACGTTTCCTCAACATCTCGATCCCCTGGACATAGGTGCAGGGCAAGATGATTCAGGAATCATGAGATCCAGATCAGTTTCTACCCCAATCTTCCTATCCGCATCCCTTCACTCGAACACGCAGCCTCACGGAAGAAGGATAGACGCGTCGAGAGATAGGGACGCGATTCTGAAGGAGGGGCGGTACGAGCACTATCATTCGCATGAAGGTCCGAGAGGAGAGCGAGTGGTACTTATAGATGGAAGGTTGTTCGGGTTCAACGAACAGGGAACGTCGTTGCATCTGGTGTCGGAAACATCAGGTACGTGAGCCGAATCGGGCCGATGCGCTGCATCGACTGATTTGATCAACGCTCTCGATTGTTCCAGTCGAGAAACAGGACACTAAATCGACATTAGCTCAACGTCATTTTTCCACAGTCCCGACGACCACCACCGTCACCGTCACCCCCACCCCTGTCCCTTCCACCATGCGTATCGACCATAGCGCTGGGGGTCAAATCTCGGCAACGTCTGCCACAAGCCCCACTGTTGATAGCAACTCTGGCAGTATCGAAGTCGGCAGCTCCGGTCCTCGAGGTCCGAATTTATCTCTCCGACATAGCGTTGACTTGATACCTGATCGAACTTCAAACGTCGATCGGGACGCAGAAGACCGCTACGGACCGACAAGACTCTCGACCTACTCATTCTACGACGACATTCTTAGCCCTCAGTCAGCTTTGCCGAGAGATGAGGAGAGTCAGTCCCTGTTGCCCAGTAGTGGGGAGAACGAGATGAGCGAAAGAAGAGGAAAGTCGGATAGGGAAACCCCTGAGGTAGACCGTTCGACCACACCTCGGCCCACAGCTCTAAGACAGGAATCTTTGGATGCTTCTCGACTTGAATCACTCTTCATCGACACGGCAAGTGGACCAACGACTGCCGGACCGATTTCACACCATTCTTCGACCACCGTAACTTCATCCAAAGCCTCCGCTACCCTTCCCATTTCCGTCCATTTGTCCACTTCACAAGCCGCCACGTATAACATGGCCAAACCGAACGTTCCTCTAAGATCCTACGCTGGGCCTCACCTACCTCCTCATCCCGTCAGATCGTCAGTTCCACTTCTCTCGTCTCGCGACAATCCAGACTTTTCTTCTAGTCCGGCTACGCTTGGTGGCTTGAACTCCAAAATTCCATCGATCGAACCTGGCGATACAGTCAGAGGTCTCGATCGTCATCCCACTTTGGATCCTCCACCGACAGCAACCGTCGCACCAGTCAAGGGTCTACCTACGTTCATCAGCCACCCAGCCTATCCATCAGATTCATCGATATCTTGCTCGGACGAAGGAGAAGATTCAACCCCTTTAACGTTCGCTGTTAGATCAAGATCTCCAATCTCTTCGCCCACCTCGGAAGTCAGACAATTCGAGTCACAGATCCAACGAGAAAGATCACCATCACCTTCATCTCTTCGAGTGCCTCCTCCTCCTGTTCCACCACCTAAAGATGCTCAGTCATCGTCAATTCCCTCCTCAACGGCCTCAAGCACTCCTCCTCCGCCGCCGAACCGTAGAGCGTCGTCCGGTCCAATCGACCCATGGGAAGTTCTTCAAAGGCCCATGCCAAAGGAGCTGGACACAGCAACCTCCTCGGTCGTTAGTAAGCTCAAGCGGGGGATGACGGGATGGAAGAAAGCATTGAACGTCCCACTCGCTGGTCAGAGTAGCGGTGGGAGTGGTGCGGAGGGTACCGCTAGTAACAATCCATACGTACAAGATCTCAGAACGACGGTGACGAATATTTCAACAGGCTCCTCGTCATCAACCTCACGGCATCAACCACATCAACGACCACCAATCAGGACACCGACCACACCTCAAACCCCAAATTCTCACAACCAGCCATTATACGGTCTTTCTTATCCAGCAGGTCTTCAGACAAGCTCATCGTCGTCGAGCTCGAGGTCACCAAACGAAGCACCAGGAGGAGGAGGCGTGGGGTTAGGTGTAAAGGTAATGACAAGCGTGGACGTGATGGAAAGAGCAGGGAGGATCGAAGATGAAGACGAGAGGAAATTGGCCGAGAATTTGTTCATGTGATTTTTCTTTTCTTTTCTTTCCTTCTTCATATAACTCTATCTGTCGATTTTATCTCTCTCCCTTCTTCTCTCATTTCGCTTCGAAAGGAGAGGAGAATCGTTCTACCTGGCCAAGTCCTTGTCTCTTCTTCCCCCCCCCCCCAATCCTTGCTCTGTATGTCCTCGCTCTTTGTAATCTCATCACTTATGCTCCAGTAGTCTTTCCGGCCTTTCTCTCCATCTTTCTCGCTCTCTCTCTCTCTCTCTCTCTCTCTGGGTGCACTTATGTTTCTTTCTTTTCTGGATCTCCCTATTCTCAAGTCCGATCATCTCAGACCGTCTTTTTTTTTTTTTTTCTGTTGTTCTTCTACTTCTCTTTCCATCTTATCAAGCATTCAAGAAGCGATCAAGAAAGAACTAGAGAATGAAAAGAAGAAGAAGAAAAAAGGAACAAAAAAGATAGAAGGAGAAGAAGAAGAAGAAGGAGAAGTAGAAGAAGAAACAAAAAGAAACGTTTACCCTGCCCTTTTTCCCTCCTTCTCCTTTCCTTCTCCTTTCCTTCCCCCCCCCTCCTCAACAAGCTTCTTTAACCTCGTTCTCCCAGATCTGTTTGAACTCCTCGATGTTCCTCCCACCACCCAAGAGATTGACGTCGGAAGGATAAGCCGGCCAAGTTGGTGCGTTTCTAGCTGCCGCGGGATGAGTACGAGATTCGATGATCCTCAGGATAGGTAGATGAGAGATCGATGGAATGGTGGTAGTTGTGATGTTTGATGATGGTGAAAGTAGCGGTGGTGATGATGATGATGATGATGATGATGATGATGATGACGAGGGCAATTGTTGAGAAGAGAGGGTTAACATTGACAATTTCTCAACCTCACCATCATTTTTTTCTTCCATCACTCCATCGGATCCAATCGGGAGATGACGATCATCTCCACCTTTCCAAGTCATGTAAATCGCCAAGAGTTCTTCGTAACCTTCGAAGAGAAGGGATGAGGAGAGGAAAGGGTGATAAGGTGAGAAATCCAGGATGTGGGCTGAATCAAATTTGGAGGTCAGATAGACGTCAACGACATCTTTTTTTTTTTTTTTTTTTTTGTATTGTTGAAGGAAGGCGAGAAGGGGGAGGGGGAGGGGGGGAAAAGAAGGGGAGGGCAAGGAAGGTGAAGGAACAAATGGTAGTTTGATAGATTGATCGGGAAAAAAAAGGAGATGAATGGTTAGTCTCTAGTACGGGCCCTTCTCGTTTCTGCTTCTTTTACGAGTAGAGAAAGAGGAAGGAGAAAAGGAGTAAAAGGGAAAGGAAAAGGGGGATGGGGGTAGAATAGGATTTGAAAACCAACAATCCGAAGCATCGTCAAACGTCCCTTTCACATTTGATTCGAAGAAAGCCGAGATCGTCGACCGAAGTTTAGACTGCATGTTTGGATCCAGGTAGTGTTCGTAATGGTTTGAGTCACGTTGAGAGATGCCTTGAGAGAAGGAGTAAGCCATCTGTGTCATCAGCTATCTGTGTTTTTTTCTTCTTCTTTTATTCGAAGGGGGAGGTTGACGAATTTCCTTTCTGCTTCTTCCCCTCTCTGCGTATACCCATAACTCACCGATGAGGACATTGTTCCGAACAAAGAGTCTGAACTCTCTAGACCGATCCATATCATACCATTTCTTGAGGACGATTTCCAACCCAAGTTCCTCTCCCTTCGCAGCAGTATCTTGATCTACCACCTTTTCATCATCACCTTTGACGGGAGATCTTTCTTCGACCTCCTTTGAGAAAACATCTTGTCCCTTCCCATCTTCTTGATCACCTTCGACTCCAGCTCCAACGACGCCAGCTTCCACGATTCCAACCATCAATCCACTCGCTTTGATGACCATGTAAACATCTTCCACGGAGGTACACTTCATCGGTAGCGGTAAAGGTAGGATCCATTGAGCGTCTTGTGGAGCTGTTGAATTCAGTTTGACGAATAGACCGGATGTTGAAGGTGGGCGATAGGCGTCGAAGGTCTGCTTGATGAGAGAGGTTAGGGTTGGGAAAGAGTGATTTGGGAGAGGAGTTGAGTCATTCGAAGATGACGATGTTGATGATGATGAACCATCGCTATCACTGTCACTGTTGATGACACGAACCAAGTGCAGAGACAGGGAGAGAGGGGAGAAGAAATCAGGTTGAACGACTGCGTTCCCAAGGGAACACACACGGCCGTTGAAGGCGCCCATCCTGATGGACTCACTCATCAAACCCGGCACCATGATTTTGATCGTCGTCATTCATGACGCCTTGAGGTAATCTCATTCCATCCTCTCCAAACCAACTCCTGAACCTCGACAATTCATCGGGATCGTCAAACTTGTGGACGACTCCTCGGATGGAGACCTTTCGGAATTTGGGATACCAGGATGAGAATCGACATGCCAGGAGAGTTGATGTGTGGAGGGTTGGGACGATGGGGATCTCATGATCGAGTTGAGGAGGAGAGGGGGCAAGATGAGACGTCATTTCGGGATGATGGTTGATATTTGCCGTTTTTTGAGGGGGAAGTGGAGGGGATTGGCCTTCATCCGTCACGTGCTCTTCCTCCTTGTCGCAAGATGACAAACATCCAAACGACGTCCAGGTGGAGTCCAAGTGACCATGATCCAACCGAACCATGATGGAATCATGTCACCGAGACCACTCATTAAAACACTCGAGCTTTTTCATCCGGCAACATATACCCAGGCACGTAAAGAGTCGTCAATTCATCTACCGTCCTCGCCGTCAGTTCGACTTTCGTCCAAGTCTAGTATCTCTATCTTGATCATCCCATTCCATCATTCAAGCGCCAACGACCCGACCAGTCTTCCATTGAGCGGTCTTGACAGCCAGCTCGACGGCAGCAGTTCCCCAATCCTGAGATGCACAGAGGTACAAGGAAATCAGTATTCACAGACAAGATTAAGCGTGACCGTCTTTTATCCAACGCGACGAGTCCGGCACCGAAAGAGAGGACTGACATCGCCATGGTTGTGGTTCTTATCCGGGTTCTCTTTGCTGATGCCCGCTCGCTGCAAAGCTTGCTCGTCCGTTAGGCAAGTAAGAACGCCAAAGATGACGGGTGTCCCGGTCTCCATCTGAACGTTCATGAGACCGTGAGAGACGGCTTCAGAGATGTACTCGAAGTGCATCGTCGACCCCTTGATGAGAACCCCGATGGCGATGAGAACGTCGTAAGGCTTGGAAGGCTTGATTGATTGACTGGTCGAAGAAGGAGCTGGGTTGTTGGGAGACGAGATGAGGGTTGAGAGAGAGGTCGACGAGGAAGAGGAGAGAAGGTCGGTTGCTGTGCCTAGAAGGGTGGTGGACGAGAGTGTGTTGGATCCGTTGATGATGCTGTTTTGTAAGTGAAAGGAAGGCAGGGTTTGAGGTCAAGTCAATTCAATTCAAGGGCATGGGCATGAGGGGCAGGGTGGTCAATAGGAGGACGGCGTCAAGGTCGAAGAAGGTGGTTGATTGGTAAGGGAAATCGAGGGATCCAACAGAACGAAAAGAAAGAAAAGAACGACTCACGTTTTTGCGGCATAAGGCAACTCGAAGCTTCCAGGGACGGTCTCGATGACGATGTCGTCCTGCTTGACGCCGGCTTGAGTCAACTTATTGAGGCAACCGTCGACGAGGGCGTTGATGATTTCGTCATTCCAACGAGCTCGGAGGATGCAGACTCTGAGGCCTTGACCATTGGCAGCAAACACTTTGGGCAGGGAGGTAGCGGTGGGAGCCATGGTAGGGTGTGAGGGAGGGAGGCGAGGATTCAGTTGTAGATGGAGGTTGAAGAGGTGGGAACTCTCTTGATCTCAAGCCAAGAGGGATCGGATCAGCTAACGCTTGATGAAGCCCTCATCCTCGTTGAGAAAGTGTCGTTTGATTGTTCTCTCCTTTGTTTGCTCATCCTCATACATGAACCATCCTGCGAGTCGAATATCACTTGGCTGCTTATTGAACAACCTCACCCAAACGATCCCGACGCTTTGACCCACTTCCCCGGTCCACTCTAACCCCTCTCGCTTTGACCTCCCTCTTCTCCTAATACCCTTCAGCCCCTAGATCACGATGGACAAAGTTCTCGTTCCAATCCCATCTGCCCATCTAGTCGATAACTCCCTCCCCTTCGACATCCTACCGGACGATGGCATCTCCCTTTATGTCGCCTTCTCTACGTCCTTCAAACCTCAGAAACTACTGGCCAATCCTCACTGCTATCATCTTCTTCGTCTTCCTCTACCTTCACTCCTTCGCGACTAAGAATTTCCCTCTCGACACTTCCTCCTTGACAACCTCCACACGAACCAACAACGACATTAATGCCAACGGCAACCTTGCTCATCCCCTTTCGACCCTTTCCGAACGAGTGACGTTCGTCGTCGTATGGACTGGCCTTTCATTCCCTGCCTATCTCTCCATGTTCCTTCGATCCGTCGAGGCAAACGCCAACAAGGTTGACCTCGTCTTCGTCGCCAAACAAGATCCAGAGACGGGCGCTTGTGTCGACCTCGGTTCCGTTGGTAGGAATATCGTCCTCGTCTGTCTATCTCAAGACGAGTACTGGGATCTCCATGTTGACTATCTCGAGAAATCTTGTTAGTCAAAATCCAGTTGTTGCACGTCCGGTCTCATGGGCTGTGACGTCAGATGGATCGTGCTCATCGTTGGACGTATCTCCCCTTCATTTCATACGTAGGGGGAGGTCTGAGCAAACGCGATAGGCGATCTCTTCGGAAGACGGTCCTTCGAAGAGGCCTTGACGATTGGGTATGACGCGATTGGCTGCAAGCTCGGGTACACGTCGAGATCGATGCCAACCCTGCCTGCATCCTCTCAATCCACCCACCAGATCCACTCCCATTTCCGTATCCTCAGAGGCAACGTCTTTAGCAAGTACTTTCTGGACAAAACGGCCTATTGGGGCTGGTGGTCCGTTCTCCTGCTCCTCTATCTCGCGTTTTCAGGGCGTTCGTGCGTTTCCTCTCCTCGAGTTCGTCGAGACTGACCAACGCTCTCCATCTCTCTATCTAACAGTGACACTGATGTTATCCTTGGAAAGTGAGCTTCGTGTCTTCCGCAATGAATATCGAGTCATCGTCTCATCTGACGTTCCTGACGCGTGTCCGCTATCAGCTTCGATCGACAGTTTCCATGGGACGTCGCCCACGAGTTTGACATGACTCAGCCATCTCACGCCGCCGATGGCTCGCCAGAGGTCTTACTGTACATGAGGTACGATAATCGCTTTCTCATCATCCCGCTTCCTGACTCACAATACTCGCTGAGACTGCGATTCCTTTCTCTCGTGCTTTACTCAGAGGTCACATGACCGTGTTCCAGAACAGGCCATCGACCAACAAGAAGCTCAATAATTTCCCAATGTTCCGGTCGTTCGAAGGTACGCTGCTTGCCCGTCCGAACGATATACAACTCGAACTGACGGATTTCTCTTTGCATCTTTACGCGCAAAGACTACATCTCAAGCAAGGACCCGGTCTCCGCTATGGAAGAAGAAGACTTCAGCACGCACATCTTCTATCACGCTACCGACATTACGTTCCTCGTTTTTGAGACGCTCGTTTCGACCCACTTCAAGACGGCCAGTCTCTATCCTCAACTCATGACCCTGCAATCGACCGAACCTCTCGACGCCAACAACCCTCTCCCAGAACCAATCTTCCCTACTCCAAGTACCTTTTCGGATATGCCACTGGTCGAGGGCGAAGTCATGGTCGAAGTCGGGGTGACCAAGGAGGACGTTTGGATGCCGTTGGAAAAAGTCGTCAGCTTCGTCCCGCATCCAGCCGTACCGGGGAAGAAGGAGAGGAGATTCGTCCTGAGAAGGCAGCCAAAGGGGACCGTCGTCGAGAGGTCCGAAGATTGGCAGAGATGGCGGATGATCGGCGAGCAGGATGTGTATGAGGGGCTTTACATTCATCTTCAGGTAAGTTGAGGCCCTGATTCACGTCTAGTCTGAAGAGACACTAGACTGAGCCATTGCCGTTTCTCACCTCCGCTCTCAACCTTTTCTTTGTTCAGATGGAAAAGAAAGAAGGTCAGACAAATCATCTCGTCCCGTTCGTCTGTGCGCTAGAGGAGCTGGTTTTGTTATTGAATCACCGTTCTACTAATTGATAGTATGGTTCAAGAAGATGCCGGCTCTCCCTCTGCAAAAAGGTCAGGTGCTACATACTGGAGGGTACAGCGAAGCGTGGATTCAGCGGGGACAAGAGGTGATTTGGAAGACTTCCGGTTAGACGAAGCGAGAGATGGATCCTGGACATATGTGATGAACGACCTGACTCTGCTCTTGATGGCCTGCTGTCGTGCGGCGAGGGAGATATTGAGCGCCCCTGAATAGGGTCGCAGCACGATAGTCGAAACTCTCGTCTCGATGTGGCCCTGCACCGACCCTTCCAACGCTCAGTCGATCCCACCTCGCTTCGTCGTCACCCGAACTGAGCCTCAGCCAACTTCACCGCCGACGCGAGAGAGAGAGAGTCTTCAATCATGACATACATCAAGACACTCGAGATCCGCTGGCACGAAACCCAACCTATATTCTCATCTGACTTCCAGCCTTATCCCCCCAGTCAACTTAGACGACTCCTTCATCCAACCTCCTCTTCCTCGTCCGCATCGTCCTCTGCTGCTCCTACAAGCGCCAAGGAGAAGGAACCAGCTCTGACGACATCGACTCCATCCGGAGCCTTGGCTGGAAGGAGCTACCGACTGGCGACAGCCGGTGCTGACAACCACGTTCGAGTAAGTGTCCTCTCATCGTTGATCAGATCCGTCCTCCAGATCTCATCAGATTCCCACATCTTACCCGTACCCGTCCAATCTCGTCCGATGACAGCTCTGGTTGATCCACCCAAACATCCCAGATGTCCCTTCACCGGCGACCACACTTCCGACGCGACTGCCTCCGCGATCAGAGTTCCTCTCGACCCTCAAACGACATAGCGCTGCCGTCAACGTCGTTCGATGGAGTCCGAAAGGTGGGAAATTTTGCTTCGACGCGTCAGAATCTTCCTTGGGAGCGCCCGAAGTTGACGAGCCATCTGAGTTGAATCGCCTCTTCGCTTCTGGCCTATAGAGGAAGTCCTTGCTTCAGCTGGAGATGGTCAGTCCCGCTTCAAGTCTTCCTCGTCTAGACCTCATCCTAGCTGCAGTACCATCAACCAGAATGGATCGGCTGACAGATGGCATCTGCCTCTTTGTCAGATGGTACCGTCCTGCTCTGGGTCCCAAGAATTAGCGACCCTGGTTCCGCTGTCGGAGCGAGTTCTTCAGGTTCCTCTGCCTTTGTCGATCCTTCCCGAGTGGAGGAAGGAGAGAAGGAATCTTGGAGGATGAAGACGATGATCCGGTTCGTCAGCTTGTCCGATCGTCGTGTGGACACGGTCCATCGAGCCGCGGCGTTCGACACTGAACGCCCTCGTCTATCTTGCATGTTCCCGTTGCAGAGTGACGACGAACGAGATCTATGATCTCGCGTGGAGTCCGGATGGAACTCACATCATCGTGGGCAGTACAGATAACACTGCTCGAATCTACGATGTCAACACCGGTTCGTACCCCCGTCGTCGAGTGGCAGCATGCAGTCCTGTCGGGCTTGATTGAAGACGATATCCTCGCTTGATTCTGTGTTCTGTAGCAACCTGCATCAAGGAGATCGCAGAGCACTCTCATTACGTTCAAGGAGTTGCTTGGGATCCTCTCAACGAATTCATTGCCACGCAGAGTAGCGATAGGTTCGTGAGCTTTGATCTGAGCAGCCCAAAACCTTTCAACTACGTCCAGTGCTGATAACCTCTCGCTGCTTCGCTATCTCGTGTCCAACCACAACTTGCTGTAGATCCGTTCACATTCACAGAATTCATCAGAACAAGGGCGAGCTCGAGTTCCATCCATACAGCCGTCGACAGAAGATGGATATCCATTACTCGCGAACGCCAGGAACCAATCTCACTCCTTCCACTCATCCGGACGCATCTTCTGCGTCGAGACACGCTAATGGCTCGTCGAGCTCGTCGAGCTCTTCTGCCTTTCAGCGGCCCAATGTCCTCCGACAAAATTCCACAGCTAGATCGGAAACAGAATTCTCAGATACTACTGGGGACGACATCTCCTCGCTCTCAACCAACAAAGACCCTCTTGGGCCACTCACCCCGAGTACGTCTACGCCAAACACGCCTTCAATCGCTTCCGCCTCGGGCTCGATGAAGCCCCCATCTCGTCGATCGTCCTTTGCATCTTCCACTGGCGGAGCAGCCTCACCCCCTCCGCCAAATTTTGCGTCCCTTACCAACAACCCGTCTACATCATCCGCCTCGACCGGTCGTTCGTTTGGGCGTTCGCCTTCGCCACTCCCAGCCATCCGACCTGCGACGAACCCTTCACCTGCCCCTCGGACATTCATCTCCAACAACAAGCTCTATGGAGACGAGTCGTTCACTCACTACTTCCGTCGACTCACCTTTTCGCCGGATGGTGCTCTTCTCCTCACGCCAGCTGGGCAGATTGACGACCAAATCCTCTCACTCCCTCATCCCTCGGACGAAGTTTCCACGAGTCCGCTCCCCAAAATCCGAAAGGCAGTAGAGGGAAGCGCCAAACCTACGGTGTATATCTACTCTCGTGCCAACCTATCCAACGATCCTGTTGCCCACTTGCCGGGGCAGAAAACAGCCTCTGTCGCCGTCAAATTCTCCCCCATTTTTTACGAACATCGAGATCTTTCTTCAACGGTGGGAGCCGAACCAAAGACTTTCATCATCGACGAGACCAGTGTAGAAGATAGGAGAGTTAAGCTTGGGTTGGACACGACGACCAACCCCGACACCAATCCGAGTCCATCCTCCCCTCCTCCGAGCGCGAATCGACCCTATCCACCTCCCTCACCTGCGACATCTATCTCCATCACATCACCCGCTTTACTTCACTCAGTACCCGTTGCCGCTTCCAGTACGCCAAACATGGCACCTTCACCTTCACCTTCTCCATCAGCCAGCAAATCCGTCGGTAGCACCGCTACCATCCCTCCCTCAACGACGACCACAGCGCCTTCCTCTCAATCTGGCTCGATCCCACCAGCCGTCTTCGCCCTTCCGTATCGGATGTACTTTGCCGTCGCCACTCAGGACGCTGTTCTACTCTACGATACTCAGCAGACGGGTCCGATTGCTATCTTCGTCGGATTGCACTATGCGGGCTTCACGGATATTGCCTGGTGAACATCTCGTTTCTCGGATTGTTGTCTTTGGTCCTTGGCAGAGACATGGCTTTACTAATCCCACTCATAACGTTCAGGTCGCCCGATGGACAGGCTCTCATCCTGTCTTCGATCGATGGGTACTGCTCGGTTGTCGTACGTTTAATTCCTGCCTCGAGACGCTTCCTGACTTCAGTGCCCCGAGCGACAGACACTGACGAGATGTGCGAAACTTTATCACCCAGGTGTTTGATATCAACGAACTTGGTACCCTTCATCCTAGGCAACAACACCAAAAGCAATTGATCCACATCGCCGATTCCCTCTCTCACTCTCACCCACACTCGGTTGCAGCTTCGCCTTCACCTTCTCTCAGTCATGCCCAACAAATCTCGATTCAAGCGAGTTCGTCTCAAGGTGGTGGTGGTGGGCACAGCCGGGCCGGGAGCAGCAGTGGTGGACTCAGCGTCCCACCTAGTCCAGCGGGACCTCATCCAACAGGGGGTTTGACAGCAGCGTTGGTCTCTTCATCTGGAGGGGGGGAGAAGAGACCGGCGCAAGAGGAACTTGGTTCGAACCAAACTTCGGGTGTCGTCGGCCATACTTCGAGTAGTAGCGTCGCTGGCGAGAATCCAGCAGGTGGAGTTGAAGATGCAGTCAAGAAGAACAAGAAAAGACGAGTGGAACTAACTCACCTGTAAGTGATGATTATTTCTCTCCTCCCTCTCTGGCCTTTATGAGCTCGACCGTCTCGAGCGCGTGCATCCTCTTCCTCGCTAACAATATGCTGGTGCATGATCGCAGTGGTTCGTACGATTGAGGATCGAGGGAACCGAAGAGATGGGAACTTGAGCATCATCGATCTACTCTCAAAATATCATTTGGTATCTGGTTTCCGTGCGGTCAACACTGCTTGTGTTACTTCCCCTTCACTGCACCGCTGCCTTTGTGACCTCTCCATCTTATCTTCCTGTTGTCGCATTCGTCGCCATGCCTTTCTGGTTTTCGCTCCTTCCTTTTTCCTTTTCTTTTTTTCTTTTTTGCTTTCTTTATGTTTTTCTCATCCATGACGACGGTGTTCTTGTTTCTTCATGTTGTTCTCTGTTCGGTTCTTGGCGATCTCGCAAGCTGTCGGCAGGATCTCGAGTCGATAAGAATCAGATGAAAACGGTTTGATCTTATCGATGACGTACCGCATCGTCCGATTCTACCGGCAGAACCAAAAACAGCCGACACGAGTATTAACCCCCCCTCCTCATCTCAGCATTCCGCACACACTTAACAAACCCACTCAATCATAGCATAATAACCAAGAATGTCACTCCAGCATCTTCGAACGAACAACGTCTTCTCTGTCGAGGACAAGCACGTCCTCATCACTGGCGGTGGAAGTGGGCTGGGTGAGATGACGGCGAAAGCTTGTGCGTGACCACTTACGAACGTCTGTGGAGTTTCGGGAGAGAGAGGGGACCGACTGAAGGAGGGACATGAACTCGACGGCCCAATCAACGAACGATAGACTCTCAACCAAAGAGAAAGAATGCTAACCCCCCCCCCCCCCCCCCCTCCCCCTTGATTCCCTTGCCTGCTTCTTTTCGTTTGCTCTTTGCTTCCACAACTTTTTTCTTCGGGATCACGCATTCTTTCGACAGACGCTGTCAACGGAGCTCACGTCTACATTGTAGGTCGACGAGCTGAAGCTCTCGAAAAGACCAAAGCCAGTTTCGACCAAGAAAAAGAGAAATCTCAAGTCACAGGAACTATCACAACGTTCGTCTCTCTCTAATCAAGATGAGAAGGAAAAGGGAGAGGAGAGGGAGAAGGATTCTCCCAAAGATCAAAGCATCTCAAGCAAAGCTAAACTGTCTTTTTTTTTTTTTTTTTTTGGTTGGCTCGCTCCACCTGGCTTCTCCTACGTCGGGAAATTTTATGAACAGTCTTCAAGGTGACGTTGGATCCAAGGAATCCATTCGATCCCTCATCCAAGCCTATGAGAAAACCGGAGCGAATCGATTGGACGTTCTCATCAATAACGGTGGGATAGATCGATCACCAAAGGATATGTGCGATCCGGATGACGGGGAAAACTTGGAGAGTGATCTTTGGGATAAAGTCGAGTGGTAAGCAGAGAATAAGAAATCTTTCTTCTCCCCCCCCC